>CACRXK020014397.1:0-13118 GCA_902702795.2 Paramuricea clavata
TAAGACAATTTTGAAATTGCTCTAAATTCCACAATTCTGTTCATGAAATGTAATTTTTTATATGTATGGATTGCTTGAGTTCTTAAATTATGGAAAATATAAAAAAAATTGAAAATAGTAAATTTTGCTATCCAGGGGGGTGGTCAACTTTTGCTCTCCTAAAAGTGGCTTGCGCACGGAAATGACAAACGGTATTTTTTATTTGAGTTCATGTATGAAAAGTTCGCTATTTGTTGCATTTATGATAAAATTTCGGCAGGATTTTACCGAGTACAAATCCTCCGAAAAGCCTATGAAAACGTTACATTTTTCTCTGTTGGTGCTGTTCTTGCTTCATTATGAATTCATTTTTACTCCCATGAGAGTTCCGTTGAATTTCCATGGAATTTGTGCTTTCGAGTTGTTTGTGCTGAAACGCATTCTCTCGTATAATACCCCGTACACTTTGAAATGGCGATGCCACAATTTACCCCGCAGCAGAGAGCTTTTATGCATGGTATCAGAGTTCCTCCGTAGCAACAACATAAACTTGGTTCGCCAAAGTTTCACGAACGAATATCCAGATGTACGATGCCCTTCACGTATTCGCATGTGAAGAGCATCGTTACATCTGGATATTCTTTCGTGAAACTTTGGCGAGGATGACCGCAATGGAGTAGAAATAGTAACAATAAATTATAGAAGCACCTGTCGCACTTAATTAACACACCTTTTTTTAGAGTGTATATATATATATATATATATATATATATATATATATATATATATATATATATATATATATATATATATATATATATGTAGTAGCTATCTAATGAACATTTGAGGGTTGTTAGCTAATTAGCTCTTGTCACAATTTGGAACCTGATCTTTTTGGCATGTCGTAATTTATTCTTTTACACCTTAGAGATTTAGACGCTTATTAGCATCTCGATGAATTTCTTTGTTTATTCTTTCGTATTCACTTGTGCTTATTTTATAGCTGTAACCTACGTCCAGAATTATTATATTAAAGAGTTTGGCAACCTAGAACGGCAACGACAACTGCAACGGGGAAAATATAATTGCTTATATTGTTGTATTTGAGCCAAAGTATACGTTACTACACTTAATTTACCTCATTAAGTATTCCTGTTTCTTTCAAACGTACGCTTAAATAAAAATAGTCCGCGAATTCAATAAAACTCTCAAATAACATCGAACGAATGAATTGTTGCCGTAGTCATGCACCGTGAATCAACAACTACGGCATTGCACAACGCTTAATACCATGTAATTTACATTCGCCTTTGTCTTTGAGGATTAATGCTATTGTTAATGACCATATTGCCGTTGCGGTTGCCCTTGTATTTGCCGAACTCTCTATTATATTTTTACAACGGAAATTTTAACGGAATCGATAGTCATTCGATATTTCATCCCCTGAAACTCAGCACACGCAGCATTCGTGACCTGGCGAAGCAGAAATGTTCATTTCCTACTAGCCATTATGTTCATTTCCAAATGTTCATTTCCTACTAGCCATTATGATTATGTGCAAAGACATCAATCAATGATTCTTTTATTCATTTGAGCTGTTGGAATAATATTGCAAAATACAGTACGTTGCGAGCGACATTTGATGTATGCGTTCGCGTATAATTAACCCAAGAAAATTCAAAATGGCCGACATATATATATATTCGAAGGTCAAACTTTTCTGGATCCAGTGTATATATATATATATATATATATATATATATATATATTAATATATGTATATGTATATGTATGTATATAGCTGAGCAGAGCGTATAAGCAAAGAGTATTAAGCACTGTCCACAAATGTTGTTACGGTGAGGCATCAGACCAACTCTGTCAGAATATAATTACAAAGAAAGATAACAATTTAAGAGGATCAGAAAAGTTGGTTATTCCAAGACCAGAAACCAACTTCCTGCATAAGTCAGTAACATTTAGGGGAGCAGTATTGTGGAACAAACTACCGACCAATCTTAAGAACGAGGAGCGACATAATAATTTTAAAATGTTGATGCGGCGACAAGATCTTGAGGCAATGGATTTTACCTCCTACACAAACAATAATGATCTGAACTATATCTATTTTTAAACTTTTCTAGTCATATTCTTACTATATATTCTTACTATATATTCTTACTATTATTATTCTTACGATATTTAATTTATATATAAACTATATATATTAACATAGCATATGTAAATAGATTTTACTATACTGGTAAACACACGACCACATCAGCAATTTGCTGCTTATTTTTATATCGTGTTTAAATAAATGTTTTTGAATTTGAATGGACAACTTGCATGTTAGACAAAATTTTAATCTAAGCACAGAAAAGGGAATCAGACACAACAGCTAAAAAGAACATATTGAAATTAGTAAAAGTGCAAAATTTGGTTGCGAAATGTTGTAAAGCTTGGAAAATATAGCCTTGCAAAGTTTGCATATTTTCAGTATATTTGTATTACGAGCGAAATTGTTACCATTTTCGGCTCAAAAATGGTATAACAATTTCCACACGTAATACAAATATACTGAAAATATGCAAACTTTGCAAAGCTATATTTTCCAAGCTTTACAACATTTCGCAGTCAAATTTTGCAAGTTTACTAATTTTAATAAGTTCTTAGCGGGAATTTACTTTTTTTTTGCCTGGATAGACTAGATCAAAAATTTGTCTAACATGCAAGTTGTCTATTGAATTTGAATTTGTATGTTTTGTAACTAAAATTTTGTAACGTATATTGAAAAGAGCAGGGACGATATTTCGGTATTATCCCATACAATAAGTGCGATAGGATGTGACTATGACCCAAATAATAACAATGCCTTGGGTAAGAGAGGAAAGATGAATGGCAACAATGAATTAGAAGCTTATTGGCAAATATCAAAACGTTGCTGATGAAAAAATGCAGAATATAAGTCCACGTCTCTGTAACTTTTCCTTAATTTTTTATCTAATTTCCGACAAAGCAATTCTTTTCTAATTTCGTTTAAAAATTGACCAACTATTTTGATAAAATATTTCCTATTTTGCCCAAATTTTTCATTTTAAATTAAAAATTGTTGGTGGTGTCACCCCCCCAGTATCAATACTGTTTGACTAGCATTGTAGAATTTGGATTATTTACACGGATATATTTTGATAAAAATGTTTTTAATTTTATAGCCATATGCAATCTAATTCAAAGCATTAGTAATTAATGGATGGGTTTACGGAAGGGGTAATTTAGAAGAAGATAAGCTGAGTTTCCGTTGCAGAACTGATTATATTTTGGATGGCGAGCAGTTTATTAAATGCACTGGAAATAGGCGATGGAATGCAACGAAACCAACGTGTAGAGGTTGGTAGAAGACCTGTATATGACGGGGGAAGGAAATGGTTTTGGCAAGTGGCAATAAATGGAATTTTTGCTGCAACATTTTTTGGGGATCACTTCTTTTTGCTTTGTCTTGTAACTGGGCCTGATTCAAGATGGCCCAACCCGAACCCTACCCCTAACCCATAAGGCCAATTAAAGAGAGTTAAAACTAGTTGGGAAAATTAAATAACGTTTTTTAAGTAATATTATAGTTGTCTCAATTTCTTTTGTCTTTTCAGGTTAATTTAATAATTAATTACCTCATTTCGATTAATTTATACAATCTAGCGGTCGTATTAGAGCTAATACAACCTTCAATGACATCATAGGAGGTAATATTAGCTTCTTCTCACCTGGCATGCAAATGTGATCTACATATATAAGGTCAAAACAACATACACACGCGTTCAGAGCCACAACAACTTTTAATTCAAACACCTCAAATAATCTTACATTATTTAACAATTATTCGCCGAAGGCGAGGTGAATATCGCTGAATAAAGACCGAGACGAAGTCGAGGTTTTTATTCAGCGATATTCACAGAGACTGAGGCGAATAATTGTTTTAGTATAATTACAAAGGTGATTATTTGAAAAAAATAATATAACACATCTTGATTTTTTGAAAATCGTTTAATTAAATTCCTAAAGAAAACAGTATGCGCAATGAAAGCGCTCGTATCGCCATCAAGGATATTTTTTGTAGTAATTCCTATCACTTTTTCTTACAGAAAGGTATAGAATTTTGATAAAAAATCGGTTCATTTCGTCAATACTCATGTCTTCAAACTCATTTGTGAATTCTGACTGTTGTTGAAACCAATCTGTAGAAAAAATATTTTTACAAACGTAAACAAATATGTCTAGACAATTGCACGGCAATTTAAAATAAAACGATGTTTTAATGGAAATAAAGTTAAGCAGATTTCTGCAACTTAGTTTCCTACCTCGAAATAATTTTAAGCCAAATTTTGTCTCTTCTTTCGTGCTCTTAGGTACAGCATTTTCTTTAAAATTACTTATTTCTTTATCTGTCACTTTGGCAAAACAACTCGCCGCCATTTTGAAAAAACCGCTTAGGTGATCATCGCGTAATAATCCGAGGTCGCTTGACCAATCAGCGGCCACAATTTTCGATAATCACCTTTGTAATTATACTAATGTTTGTTAATATACACGTTTAAACCACCGATATTAAAATTGGAAATAAACCCATTCGAATCAAAGTTAATGCTTGAAGAACTTTGTGCTTGACCTTCTAAATTACTTCTAAATAAAACCACTAAGGCAAATATAAAATCAACAAGCCGAAGCGGTGCTTCAACCAGACACCTATACAACGTGGTAGATGCATGTCTTGCCTTATGAACTATTGTAAAGCTCGCTGAAAACATTATAAAAACTCATTTTATATTACTGATATGAAGGGTATGTTCAACAAGCCAGGTAACAAGGCAGATCCCAAAATAAGTGTATAAGCATTGCAGCATGCATATATTTCTCTCATAGAGCTATTTATGAAACGCGCATGTTTTTCATTCATTGTATGCTGAACATAATTGCCATGTTGCACTCTCCTACGCAAAGGTTTGATGTCACTTTATCTATATACCCGAAAAATGTAAGGCATTCAAGTCTTGCTGAACGCGCGCTTGGAGAAAGGAAACTTTATTCACTAATTACCTGCACGCCTTATAATTTACCGGCAAATAGCCCACATGTTTAGCTATAACGCCTCTGCAAAGGAGAATTAGATATACTATGTGTGGCAAGCGAGCTATGCTTGTGCTGCTAAACTTGGAGCGACAGAAATGTGGCAAAGCCTGTTGCATCATGCGGTGTTCCAGTGGTGTTGGTGTTATACACCGTTGTGCTCGTGTTTCACACTTAAAACTTACCTCACATTTTTAATAATAATGCATTTTAGATTATATTTACTGTATGTATATTTATTATTTTAAAATAATGTCTAATCGCTTGGCCCGGTTACCCTTTTGTAGTTTTGTCAATATCCCTTTTCTATGCCGGTTGAATTACTGCCGCTCTTGTATCGCTCGAAGGCAATAATGCATGCATAAGTTCTGCATACCTGTATGAGAGGAGTGGCGTTTGTAACGAGCTAGAAGGAAATATCTTCATGGGGAAGTCTTGCGCATTTTTCTTCTTGTATGGATGGTTGATAGGCAATAATTGATTTCTTTACTTGACTGTAATAAATGTGGTACAATGGAACTCCACCTTATGGCCACCCTGTAAATACTGTCACCTTTTTATTACGGCCACTTTCTTTTGTCCCCGAAAAAAGCCAAAATAATACACTTTCTTATAAAGATACCCCATTAATACGGTCAATTTTATTTCGACCCGCGTCCTTCACTGTTTTTCGGCCCATTTGTTGACTGGGGTATGACTTTAAAAGTTATATTACCCAACCTTTCATTTATTTTGGTAGTTTAGTCAGAAATGATTACCCAACAAATTTGTGAATGGTTTCTTTTTTTGTCCGTAGCACCATGTAGAAAGCTCGGCGCACCAGCTCGTTCGAGAATCACACAAGGAGGTTTTAGACATAACGAAAATATCAAATTTGAATGTGATCCAGACTATTACCTGCACGGAAGGAACATCTTGACCTGTTCAGATGGGACATGGAATGATGCTCCTCCGACCTGTTTAGGTAAGTATAAAGCACAACCAGAAATTGATTCATGATTTTTATCTATGGAGTCATAACCAGAGTGGCCACTTTATACCCTACCCCCTTCCTGCACTTCCTAGGCAACATTTTTGCCATTCATACCGCGTTTGAGGAAATCTAGAATTACAGAAACTATATGTGTTAAGGGTTGTTTACACTATCATTAAGTTTCTGTGATCACAGTAGGAATTTTGTAGCAGGATTCGTATAAGAAATGTTTGAAGGAACTGATTCAATGTTAGTATACGCTGAATCAATTCCTTAAAAATTAAACATTTCTTACAAAACTTTTGAAAATTTAGAAATACGTAGACAAATATTTTAATAAATCCTTCAAAACACGGACACCATTCTTTATGCTTTCATTATTTTGTAATGTAAATTTACGTCTTGCTACGTTTTAACTGTTTTGGTTTGTAGTAATTGTATTCTGTCAAAATTCTTAAAAATAGAGCCCCCCCCCCAAAAAAAATGTACATAGTACAGACCATACCAAAGGTCCTTTGAGAGGAAAAGCTTGGTTAAAAAACTCAGAATCCAATACCCTGGAAGTGAAATTGGTTTCGGCGAACAAGCAAACTATGCAGAAACAAATAAAAGTACTTTGGGCTCCCTTATTTATCCCTCCCACTTCCACTTCCCGCTCTACTAGAAAATCCAGTTGTGCCTATTGTAACCCTAAACGTAATTTCTAATATCTTATTTCCCCATATGTTTTTATGTCAAACAAAATTCAGTTCTAGATTGAGAAATTTTTTAAGGAACGATATAAAAAATCTATTCCTTTACGTCATCTGACTATCTGATTTCCCTGAACTAAACGTCTTTCAATACAATACATCCAATTAATTTTGTGTACTTCTTAAACGCTTCATCAACACTATGAGTGTTTTAGCGCTATTCTGGAGGAGAGCAGTGCTTTTTCTTGATGTCATTGGTAATTTAATTTTAATATGATATAACTCAATGTACTCAATGTATGTCCATTAATTCTCTTTCCCAATTAAAATATTGGCAGACTTGAATTATTGAGATCATTACCTCAACAAATGTTAAAAAATTGTGCCTTGGCGGAACTACAGCTTCGTGTGGGAAAACATTTGCTCGTCTGTAACAGAAGCAAACCCGGAAGACATTTGTTTTGGGTCGGATATATGAATCGTGCAAGTATATGAGCAACCTATCAAATTGCCCGAAAAGCACTTTCCACCTCCCGAAATATATGTTAATACTGATTATAGTGAAATACATGGTGAAATGCATTAATGGAATCAAAATGACTTCGAAAACTACAAAATAGAGTGCCAGAATTATTGTGGATATGAACAATGACGTAAATTATTAATTTTATTGCTTTACGTGCACTAGGCTGGGAACCTCTCAAAACAGAAAGAAAGAAAGCTAAAACAAAAATGATGTATAAAGTGTTAAATAAAATGGGCCCCAAATCACTTACTAATCTTTTTTCATACAAAAGTGAGAATACAAATTACAACCTTCGGGAAATTTCAAGTGATCTTAGTTTACCAAATCCGTGTACTAACAATATGAAAAATAGTTTCATGTATGACGGAGCATACCTTTGGAATTCTATTCCAAAGGAAGTATGGAAAGCAAAACTCTTTCTTCCTTTAGAAATAAAATCGCTGCTCACATCATTGACATAAAGTAATAAATAAATTGATGTGCCGGAACCTTGGGTGCCAGAGGTTCTTCCACGCTCGTAGGGGGATAATGAGGGATACACGAGGATTCATGCTGGGCTGGAGGGGAGAGGGAAGAACCTCTGGAACACTTCTATGGTTTCTCAGATTCTCGAACCGCACCAATCACGATGCTTAATAGTGTGAAGTGATCCAGAATCTGGATCACAGTGTTAATTGGTTAACGGCAGGGACTTGTTAAAACAATGACTTTCATTGGCTGTTTGAACCGTATGTTCTTCAAGATATTATCGTTCAGAATCCGTACAGGCATACGCTGTTGTTTAATATAATAACATTATATTTATAACATAGTCAGACGTAAATATATATGCCTTTAGTCCTGCGAGAGGATTTCAACGGTCGCAGTTGATTCGGTTTTGAATTTTTTTACTGGACGGTGTTACAAAACTAAATAAACATCAAGATGATGCCTTTATATTTCTGTGTTTGAGTTGATGCATCGCCGTGATATGCTTGCTATATTGCCAAGAGGGAATTAGCCGGCAAGTCGAGTTTATACTCGTCAACGACAAGTTCCCGGCTATATTATAGAAACTTAATTATAGTAAAAACCCGGGAGACTGTTTACATGACGATGCAGCCGAGTATAAACTCGCCAGTGACGAGTTCCCGGCAGGAAGAGGCGAGATATTGCCTTAGGCGAGATATATATCTTACTTACCGGCTGCGAGGTCCGGATGAAAAAAACTGTGCCCAAGGTCTAGAAAACGGCCCAAGCCCGAAGGGCGAGGAACGTTTTCAAGACCGAGGGCACAGTTTTTCTCATCCGGACCGACGCTGCCGGTAAATAACGTGTTTATTTTTTATCAGATTTAAAAATGAAATTCATTAAAATTCCAGTGTTGCTTGCGAACTAATTTGAGATCAGTGCAGTTGTGTATTTTTAAAGCGAGGCTGACAAAAATTAAAACGTTGAAAGATATAAAACACGACCGAATACGAAAACTCGAGAAAACTGGCAAGAAACAAACAAAAATACGTATAGTTTCAGTAAATTTACATGCTTTTTTCATGAATATGGTAGCAGAAAAGCCCTTGGAATAAAAAGCTATAGAAGTGTTCCAGAGGTTCTTCCCCCTCGCCTCCCGCCCAGCTTGAATCCTCGTGTATCCCTCATTATCCCCTACGAGCGTGGAAGAACCTCTGGCACGCAGGGTAATGTGCCTGTAAATATTCTAACTAGAAAATACATGCATGCAGAAACCCTCGCCTTGCTGATAAAACCATTGTATTTTCGGAACATGAAGTATCTAAAGTAGTTGTCATGGTAACACGATAATTTTTTAAGAACATTCTTACAAAATGAAAATCGCCTAAAAATATCACTTTTAATTACAAAATTATAAATTTCCCAACATATATATGTTAGGTATGTAATTATACCTAATACAAGCTTCAATTTAAGGTAAAATTCAACCACAAACAATTCACAAAACGTTCTAAAGTGTTCTTTATAAAACTAAACTACTTTTAGCTATTATTATGACTTTATCGAGAAACTTTGAGTTTGCAATAAAATTATTTAAAATTCTCGCTTGCAAATAACTTTGCTTATTTTTTAATTAAAAAAATTCAATATAATAAAAAAGGAATCAATATTAAAGAGACACTGAAATTATATGCTGTCTTGTTTAGTTGTTTCATATACGCAAAAGCCGTCGGGTTTTAAAGCCATTATAAAATCAATATTTAAAACAAACTTACCTTCGTTAACGTCGGCTCCCTTCTTTTAGCCGATTCTTTCGCCTTTTCTTTCTTGAAATTTATAAAATCTTGCAGAAATACGAGCAAAAATGAAATATATTTGCAAGAAATTTATCAATCATCAAATCAAGAAATGTTTGCTATTTTGCTGTCGTCTTGCAGTCGTTATAATGCAAACTTTAAATCGGACCAATCAGTGTCGGTTATTCATGACGGTCCGCCATATTTTTGAGATCACTGAGGATGACCACCCATCGTTGGTGACCGACGCCCGCGCTCGTTGATGAACTTTAGACTTCGCTAATGCTTTCGTTTCCCCGGGTGTAAATAGCCGGGGGGAATTAGTACCCTCGCACGGCGCTTCGCGCCGTCGGCTCGGGGATAACGTTCGTATCATGTAAATAATTCAATATTTTGCCAAATTTTCTGTAAATAGCTCTTAATATCTTCTCATGTAATTTTTTTCTATTTTTACACACGCCCCCCTCGTGGAAATCAGCTTCGGTTGACGGGGTTAGCGTGTATAAATAAAGTGTCTATCAATCTATCTTATCTATCTATCTATTTAACCAACATTATATCTTCAGCTCCCTGCAGACGGTTTAATTGGCGTACAACCATTCCGTGGTGGTTATATAAGGCGAGATGGTTACAGACATAATGAGGAAGTGACATTTGGATGTAGAGATCCGTTGGTTATTGATGGTCAGGTTACCTTACGTTGCAATGATGGGACATGGAATAACAGACTACCTACATGTGGAGGTTTGTGTATATTTCCTAAAGGTTAGGGTAGAGTGTTGATCGTCTAAAACAACGTGATAACCCGAAACACTATCTTCGTTCTTTCCTTACTTTTCAACCTGTAAGATGCAATTCACAATCTCATTTCGAATATCTTACAATTATTGGACGTGATTGAGCAAATATTTATTTACTTTATAGTTTATTTTATTTTACAAGTTTGTCATTGCAATAGATCAAAAGAGTACTATATAGTTACAAAGACTGCAATTTCCACACAGAGATAGTTCTCCAATAACGGGGTTCCAAAAAAGAGCAACTTATGGTATATCTAATTATTTTAAAATTAAAGCAAACATAACAATTAAACACAAATACAAGAAGACAAAGCAAACGTATTGACGAACAAACAAACAAAAAATAAATTTAGCAACATGTTCAAGTTGATAACGAGTTGTGTGACATTTAATACAAACAGACTTAAATGTTCTTGAATCGTCAGGATCATAAATTTGTTGGGTTAATTCTATGTAATATTTCATTGGATTAAATTTAAATGTAGTTAGAGATGTGGTGGTATTTCTTATGAAACCGGGAAGCGTGTTCCACACATTAGCAGCTCCGATGTAAAAGCTGTTTTGAAAAGAAACAGTTTTACTTTTGGTTACATGAAGTAGGATGCCGTTGGTTGAACTAGTATTCCTTGTTTCTCGTGATGATGATTTGTCAGTATAGCGTGCATGCACACCAATACATTTTGTGATTCAGCAAAGCGCTTGTTCAATAATTGATTGACCGTACTATTTCATATTTCGCATGCAATTATTCACCATAATTTTTGTCATTCTTATTGCATTGCACGAGTTTTCAAATATTAACAAGCCAGTGCAACACAAATCTTCCCATTGTCAACCGAAACTGAATAAATGGAATGGGAATAAATGAAATGCATTTAAACATGACGTATTTAAATTTTGTTACTTTTTTGTATTTTGGACATGTTTGTCAAAGCAAACACGAAAATTGTTTCCAGACAAAGCGCTGATATACGATGAAATTTCACACCATTTTTCTAATTGCATTGTAAAATTATCAAAAATCAATTTAAAATAACTAATAATATACTTTGCGAAACTGCTTTGTCAAAATTTATAATCGCTTTCTGAACGAACATTAGCTCTGAAGAACGGAGCAAGTTTGGCAAAATTTCGTTATAAAAGTATTTTTAACAAAAGCGAATAGTGAAATTGATATCTTGTAGGTGATAAGTACTAGTTAAAACATGTGCAGCCGATCTTTATCTGATATACAAATTAGGCAATGTTTAAAAATAAACATTGCCTAAGCCGGGAAAATCAGAACATTTATGTAAACGATTTATGCAAATCAGAACAAATCTTTATCCGATTTACAAACATTGATTAAGTATTCATTTCTTTGGAATTTTCTTCATGAATTATTAATGAGCATTTTAATTGTGTGCATATTCAATAAACTGTTTACACCATAGATATCTTATATACATTAGATAGCGCATCTCTTTTGTAAAATTGAAGCCAAGAATATTCCAGCGGTTACCCCATTTGAATAGATGGCGGCCATTTTGGAGTTTCCCACTCGGTAATAAACGATTAAAGTAAAAAACAACAACAACTTTCATCATTTGAATAATTTGAAAATGTATTTAGAATAGGTTTAACTTAATGTTAATGTTCCCTGTTTAAGAAATAGAAAACTTACGAGTCTTCTCATTTCATGGAAAACATAGAAAACATACGAGTCTGCAATCACGGCTTCAATTTTTGAATTGCAGAATAATTAGATGCACTATCTAGTGTATACAAGATATCTATGGTTCACACCGGTTATTTGCTGTTAACATAATATAATTGAATATTACCGCCAGTTATTGGCAAGACGGTAGTCAATCAAAATTGAGAGAATATTTATATAAGTTATAACAAAATTTACTCGTAATTTTGGAATGTGATCTGCTAATTTGAAATCCATTTGTAAATTGTTCTGACATTGGTGTGACAAATTCCAATTCCAATATTGCATTCCTACAGGCCCTTGCAGGAACCTCACTGCGCCGAGAAATGGTGTAATCATAAAGAATGGATACAAACATAAAGACACCCTTACCTTCGGATGCGATCAAGGATTTCAAATGGTTGGTACACAAAATAGAGTATGCAATTTTGCAGTATGGAGTGATTCCAGAATACCTCGTTGTGAAGGTAAAACATTTAATTTCGTCCATGATTTTTTCTATATCAATATTTTGTGTCGTTGTCGTCGTTGTTATTGTCGTTGTCTTCGCCGCCGTCGTCGTCGCCGCCGTCGTCGTCGTCGTCGCTGTTGTCGTCGTCGTCGTTGTTACGCTTCGTCACAAAAAATCTTAAAATAATATGTCATAATTTCTGCATAGCAAAGTGTTCGAATTATACATGTATATATGTCTTATATATCTTATATAATATAAGATAGGTCGTCGTCGTCGTCTCCGCCGCCGCCACCGCCGTCGGCGTTGTTGTTGTCGTTGTTGTTGTTCTCGTTGTTGTTGTCGTTGTTGTTGTCGTTGTTGTTGTTGTTGTTGTTGTCGTTGTTGTTGTCGTTGTTGTTGTCGTTGTTGTTGTTGTTGTTGTTGTTGTCGTTGTTGTTGTTGTTGTTGTTGTCGTTGTTGTTGTTGTTGTTGTTGTTGTCGTCGTCGTTGTTGTTGTCGTTGTTGTTGTCGTTGTTGTTGTTGTTGTTGTTGTCGTTGTTGTTGTCGTTGTTGTTGTCGTTGTTGTTGTTGTTGTTGTTGTTGTCGTTGTTGTTGTTGTTGTTGTTGTCGTTGTTGTTGTTGTTGTTGTTGTTGT
>CACRXK020014398.1:0-13118 GCA_902702795.2 Paramuricea clavata
TTGGGAGTGGCTAATTTTGAATATTTACTTAATTAATGCATCTATAAATAGCGTTGATGCTTCAGGGGCGGTAGTTCATTTACACCCAGTTTTGCGGCAGGCGGTATTTCCTAAGTACCGCCTGCCATGCAGGCTAGGCCTGCGGAGGAGGCTAGCCCTCGGCGAATAATTGTTAATTATTGCAGCTTTGCGACCAGGCCTTGACCAGGCAGTGTTGGCCGAGGGTAAGTGACGTCATGTTCATGGCATTTATTAATTCAGGTGAATACAAGATGGCGATTTCAATGGAAGGTCCACTTTCAAAGTGGACAAACGTTGTGAAAGGATGGCAATACAGATGGTTTGTTCTCGATGAGGCTGTTGGCTTACTATCATACTATACTGTAAGTTTCAAAATGTAGTATATTTTACAACTCAGTTCTTATGCTGCGTATGAATTATTTAGTGTCACGAGATTTGTGATTAGTCGAAATTCGAATATTCTCGTCACATTAGTTAATTAAAATACACACATTTACATTAGTTCTTCATTAAATTAAGTTTTACAATGTAAACTATATTGCAGAAATTTTAGAATGAAATGGTAAAAATATACAAACGAGAATTCTGTATATTAATTTAGCAAAATATCCTTGACAGTTGACAGAAGTCAAAAGATTTATCTGCAACTCTATTAACCTATGTTGAGATATTTTTATTCGTGAGTTTCTTTTGTCTTGTTTTGTAAGATTAATAAGTTTAAGATATTATATGTTTATTGTGTTAACACACTCGACTCTACTAGAATTTAGGCAGATTCAGATCCATAATTTCAATTATTTGAATGTTATAATGTTTGATTACAACTATCATGTACACAACGTTGCTAACTCATGGTATTCATAATTAATATCCAGCAGATGCGTTTGGCCATATTGGTATTAGAACACCTCGTAAATGTCTGAGACGACTTAATCATGGCCACTTAATCTATAGTCTTAATATATCTGGCTAGAACCTGATAGATCTGGAACAAAATTCTGGCTGGAACTAACCAACTGGAACCAAGTTCTGGCGCACCCTTAACACTTGAGAAGCTTAGAGGAAAATATAAATAAATAGAGGAAATTAGATGGATTGCTAAAACAATAACATTGTCTATTAAGTGCATCCAAGTGAATGAAACACTGTATATAGTCATTATATTGAGAAAGATTTAATTTATGATTTTGTGGTTCAATGTTTAGTGGTTCTGTTCTGCTATTTATCATGTACAGTCAAGCCCCTAAAGCAGACACAAACATGCCTCGGCTAGGGCTAACACCCGGAATGGCGTGGAGCGCCGTTGGTTTGGGGATAAATAAATTAAACACCACAAGTGAGAATCCTGTCAGAACATATCTATCAAACCTAGAAAGCATAGACAGAGAAAAACATTTTGTAGGTCAGGCTGATAATTGGGTAACTCAAACATCTCTAGGTGGGGGATCTTTGGATAGGGTTAACCTGGTGGTTCTCTTTCAAGGACTTTGTCTGCAACCAGGGTACCTTGAATACATTTTTTGATTAGTTGATTGATGATGTTTCTAGCACAATGCCTGGCTATGGCTACCAGTGTTATATTATTGAAGGCATTGACATTAGGGCCATTATATGAGTGACGATAAGGTTTCCTATAAGTTTTAATCTACTCACATATAAAAACAGTTCATTTGCAATGGACTTTTAATGGTATTTCAGACTAGCTTTCAACCCCAGACTTTTCCAGTCTGTATGCTATATATATACGTTTATCATGACTTATTACTCAGATTAGTGTAACAGGAAATATGGGCCCTGGGCCAAATTTCCTATAAAACATATGCTCCCCATGGCTATGGCTATCAGTGTTATATTATCGAAGGCATCGTCATTAGCCATTAGGGCCATTATACAAGTGACGATAAGGTCACTCACATATAAAAACAGTTAATTTGCAATGGACTTGTAATGGTATTTCAGACTAGCTCTCAACCCTGGACTTTACCAGTCCAGGGGCGCCGGAGCAGCGGGGGTAACTGCCCCTGTTGCCCAACAGGGGCAGCATGGGGGGAACAGGTTGCCCTTTTTGCCAGAACTGCACCTCGAAATTTGTGCATTATTCACAGGAATTGGAATTTAGAACTATTTTTAAGCAATGTATAAAGATGCGGTACATTCTGTATGTAAACAAAGGCTTTGTTTACATATCGGTATCCAAAATATAGAATTTTATTCGACAACTATTTATATTTTCATGATTCTAGAGTATAATAAATTATCAAGACACAACAATCAAGCTTTGCAAGAACATAAAATGAAATAAAAACCGAAATAAACTGTTTAATAAAAAGAGGGCTCCTTTGTGTACATACGCAGATCGGACTGTACAGCATCTTTAAGCAATTTTTGCTTAATTTTCAACAAGTTGTAGTAAAATTAATGCTAAATCAAGCAATATACGTCTGTTTACTTATTTTATTTTGCGCCTTTAGCACGGTACAACAAATAAAATTGTTCAATATCCATACAGTTAAGTTTTAACAAATAGTGCCGCCCAGAAAAATAATGGCTGAGAAGCAAGTGCCCTACCAGTCTGTATGCTACCATACGTTTTTCGTGACTAATTACTCAGATTAGTGTAACAGGAAATATGGGTCTTGGGCCTAATTTCCTATAAAACATATGCTCCCCATGGTCAAATTTCCTTGGAAATATCCCCACCCCCCATTCGAAAATTTTTCCCATTCCATTTTAATTTAATATACAGTATATGATGTTTGGACATGATGAACTGGTAGGCATACAGAACTAGTAAGATCAAAACGTGAGTAAACAGCAGTTTTAGCATGATTGCAACACAAAAATTTAATGGCACTTGTAAATCATTAAAATTCATGTAAATTTTAGGTAATCATGAGCCACGCTCCCAGTGCTATAAGAATAAATCACTTAAGTTGAAGAATGCATTTTGATTTCAGAGACACTTGTACATACAAGGCTTTAAAATGCCAATTTTGTATATGATTATCTTTCTGAAACTGAGGTTTCATATGGATTTTGTGAAATATTCTTACGCTGGATTTTTTACGTGCAGTGTGCTTACATTTGTTCAGTCTTAAAACGAAGGCCAAATTGCCGAAGAAGGGGCCACAATTCCTAGGAAATATTACGTACACCCCCCGATCAATTATGTCGTAGGACATATGACCCAGATTTTGGGCATCTCTCTCAATAGAACTAACAATTGAAGTGTTTAAGTACATGGAAATTTCGAGCAGCAGATTACTGTACAAGTCATACAATTTTCAGACCCAACCAATTAAAAACTCTTCAACCATATGACCGTGGTCTATACTTAGGGGAGCTAATATGTCCTATGGGGGGGGGGGGTCAAATGTCATAGAAAAATTACCCAGGATGATATTTGGGGGGAGGCATTCAAGCAGATGTTTATTATTGGTTATATAAATGACTGTTCTATTGTGCCTCAAAGTGAATCAAGTATTGATGTGTAACTGCAAATAGGGATTTGCTCTCTGTGGACAAGATTTCGTGTCTGTTCTATTAGAGAGGGTGTATAGATGGTTATTTTAGAGATGGTTAGAGAGTTGTCCATAAGAAGAGGTTTGGCTGGATTTGAACATTATTGAAATTTCAACATTTATTTTGTTTGTAATATTCACTATAGTCCAAAGAAAAAATGATGAGGGGAGCAAGGAGGGGCTGTCTACGATTAAAGGTAAATTATCCCTACTATTTTTAAGCCAATATTTTACATGACGCCACAGTTCTCTGTAGAAATTGCATTGCAAGTTGCAGACGAGATTGACTCTTACAGTCTTACGGCTTGTGTGGGTATTGGCGGCCATTAGATATGGCTACACGACCTAATGATATCTATAAGGAGCTTTAAGCCGGTTTTCCACTCGGCGGAATTTTCCACGCGGAGCGGAATTTTTCTTTGTCTTTTCTAATTAGTTCCACCTGAGAAATCACAAGCGCAAAATTCCGCTCCACGCAAAAATCACAAGCCGCTCCACGCGCAAAATTCCGCCTAATGGAAAACTGGCTTAAGATGTGCTTTTAAAATCTAGTTGACGAATTAACAGTTATTATTATTAGCATGACAAAATTACTGGATGCTGATTGGTTGAGAGGGGTACAATTATTTCATTAATTGTACTGCAGTACAATTAATGATTTTCCCAAAGCAAACAAAATGGCGGAAAAGTATTTTAAACACAAATGTGAAATGAAATTGCCCTAGAGGAACTAGATGAAAATACGAACAAAAGCACCAAATTTTGCGTTAGCAAAAGAACAAAATGAAAATACGAACAAAAGCACCACATTTTGGTTGAAAGTCTTGCAGGACTGGGCTTTGGCGAGAGAATACGATGTTGACATTGAGAAGTATCCAATTTTGTCATGCTAATAATAAACAAGTAATCATGCGATGATTACCTATACTAATTATGATTTTTAGTTTTGGATTTTTTACCAGTTTAACATGCTCTTCATCTGTATCCGTGTTTTCATACAAAAAGAATCCCGAGTTATTCCACAGTTTTTACCCATGTTGGTGACACTGTGAATTTAGTGTCACGTCCGCGTATAGTAGATATACCACGCCTCTGGCTCCGTTGTATAGGACCAAGGGCCTTGTATTTTGTGGGCAAAAGTATACGTTATAACATAAAATCCCACTTCTTAAAACCTTGTATGTAAAGTATTTCAGGAAGGTAATCGTAAGCCCTGGCCTATGGATGTAAAAGTGACGTAATATCAGCAACAAGATTATCGCAACCTGTAGGGAAATTTAACGCATAATAAAGAAGATCATGTTTTGCTCGCTACTCTCAGACTGGTAATTATTTATTTAAACCAGAATAGCGCGCGAAACATGATTGATATACCTGGTTGCAGTGAACGAACAAACTTTAAAATAATAAAGAAGGCGTCATGTCGAATTTAAGTCGGTTGCGAGTACAATTTTTTGTGAATTTAAATCGGCTGCGATTTTATGGATTTTGGAGTCCGACGAATTTGTTTCTTGCTGTTCTTAGGCTCAATAACAAAGTAATTTTCAACCGTACTAAGCACAAAATGTGAGTAAGTATTTGACATGAAAACGAGGCCATTGGGTAAAAGAGAATAATCGGTAAGGTCTATTCTTGTGAACAGGAACAAACCCCACATGCGTAATCCGAAGTACAACGACAAGTCGATCTTGCCATGCTCTTTCACAGACAGAACATTTCTAAGAAACACAAGACTTTGTAAACCTAAAAAGAAACTCACGAAATTGATGTGTCATATCATTCATTTTTAACTGTCATCGCAGTCGAGTGTTTGTGTGACCAACATGCTGCCATTTTATTATGGTGTATTAAAAAATATTCACACTGTCACGCATGCATGGGTCGGTCCTACTAAATAGTAAATACTGCCCGGAGCGTCCGGGAACACGTGAGAGGGCCCGTAGGTATACAAAATAGTATAAATCAGTGTACGATCCTTTCTGAGTCTCTACGAGACATTGTATTAATGAAAAATAATATTAATGGTGAGATGCAGCCTAGCAACAAGTAGTGAAGCACAGCCGCCCACCCAGGAAGTTGTGCGAAACATGAGATTATAATTATTATAAATTAACATGCGATCACTCAGTGAACGAATAGCAAGAGCATATAGAGTAATAGCACACGACTTAAGCACGACAGTTCTTTGGAAGGTATAGCTCTGTTGGAGAGGATGCACGCTACGTTTAGCAAGGCTGTAACCACGAACTGAAGTCAATTTGGCTGTCAAGTAGGTACTCAAGCTACCGACCAACGACTATCCCGGCTTGGCAAATCCCATTGATGCCGAGAATTCACCTCTCCAAAGACAGAACTATTTCACACAAAGTGGAAACCGGAATACAAAAACGAACAAAAAGCACACAAATACTTACCCAAGTGACGGAACATACAACACCAAACAATAAATAATACTCCCTGACAAAGCAAAGATAACAATACCATAGAGTAACAAAGGGAATAATCATCCAGAACAGCTGGAGGTATGGCCGCGAGCGGTCGCGGCAAGTAAGCATAACGAAAAAATATACAACAGGACAACAATTGGCGTAATCGACAGCGCACCCCCAAACCACGAGACGTAACAACATAAAACGCAAGTATTACATAGACTACGAGAACAAAGAAAAGTGACTGAACACAAAAAGCTACCCAGGGGTGCGCCTTGATTGTCGGCCAAAACAATACATTACAGTACTCCAGGCACCTCTGGTACAGGCACCTCTGGTCAGCAGCGACCAGGAAACGCTGATACTAATATTTTTACTCACACCTCCGCTGGTTTGCAATAACTGAAAGCATAGAATGTAAAGCAACCCATAGAAGCCAACATAAGCGGGCAGACACTCCCAGCAAGCGGGTTAGCACCACCAGTGCGAACAAGCAATGTCCTCCCAGAAAAAGGGGCTGGGTGGGTGGGGACGTTGTGAACTTGAAGGTCTGGCAAGCAATGAGCTATACCTGTGAGCTCCACGGCTTAAATAATCTTGGTAAACCTGCATAATAACTAATATGAATATATAATTAATATATACATAAACAACACGCACATATTCGTTCTCGAAGTTAATTATTTTTATTGCATAAAATCATTAAATGTAAATATTTGTTGTTTTAAGGCTCGTTTACACTTGCAAATTTTGCTGCGATTTTAGGTGCGATTTTCTTCTTCTGATGCATGTGAACGAGTAGATAAATCATGAATGTTCACATTGCTGTACATGTACTCCGAACATTCGCGACTCCTCTACTCGTTCACATCCATCAGAAGGAGAAAATCGCACTAGAAATCGCAGCAAAACTCGCAAGCGTAAACAGGCCTTCACCAAACATTTCCAAACCATTCGTTGAAATCACGCATTTTGTTGTAAATATTTCTTCACTTTAGCCGCCATTTTATCGAGTTCCCAATGATGTTGTTTTGTTGTATTACTTTAGGGAGCATTGCTTGGGATTGATGATGAAGATGACAGTACTTTCACAATCAGTTGTGATCAGAAAACATTTCATTTTCAAGGTATTGTGAGGAACGTTGACCAACTTTCCTCTTAAATAAAGACCCGATTTATACCTGTTTTCCACTGGACGAATTTGTTTGCACGAAGCGAAAACATAATTCGCCATTGTGGTTGACTGTAGCGGAAAAAACTCGCTACGAAAAGTGAAGAAAAATTGCCATAAACCAAATGAAGAGGAATTGTGTCATCAAATCGTAGGAATGGTTCCAGCTGGCTCTGGTATGCAGGGTGCTATAATTCGAGATTTTTAGTCGTACGTGACTGGTACTCTAATGACTATTGCCTCGTACTTGTGCTGGTACAAACTTAAAACTCGGGATTTACTTACTCTTTGAAATGATGTACATAAACTACAGGTTTCTGTACGACAATTACATACACAAAACACTAGAATTGTTTTACGAAACGAGAAGGACGACAGTTACATACACAAAACACTAGAATTGGCTCCAACATTCTCATCAGTCCAGCATGTTTCATGCCCAGACATGTCAGACGGACCTATATACCTTTGCGTATACGGTTTTGAATACCTTGGACTTGGTAAGGTCCTGTGGTACAAGAAAAATGCAAATACGTAGATAGCAAGAGTTAGGGGTGCCCTTGGATATTCCGGCCATTTCCATATTCCGGCCAAATCCAGTAAATCCATCCCTGGATAGGCCTATAAGCATCTTCGTTGCTTCGATAATTAATTTGAAGGTGTCAATGAATATAATGTTAATATCTTAAATTTTAGCACGAGATGCTGAAGAACGGGAAAAATGGATCGGAGCTTTAGAAACTACAGTTATGACACATTCCCATTCGGGATTACGGGTACGCTCTCCTTATAGTAATTAACCGTTATTAAATTATTTTATGCTTTGAGATTCGGGAGAAAAAACGTTTGTTATATACAGTGTGTTGAAGGCCGTGAAGTTTGTTGAGAAGGCGGCGATAGCTGTGTATGTATGGCCAGCTCACTATCGCGTTATTTAGTAGAACTAAGACACGGGGAACGCGCGGGATTTCGTAACCTTCGACGGCTTGCTACGTTATGGAGGCTACATATACACAGCTATCGCCACAGGAAGTCTGTGACACCTGCTAAGGACGGACATGTAGAAAGCAACTGAAAAATTCCACTGTCCTGTTGTTGATTTTCTTGATAGTGAAGTAAGTACAGTCGTTTTACTTGGGTTACACAAGGTGCTTTAAAATTCCACTAATAATAAATCATTCTAACTGGTAGGTTAAGTACATACTGTATACTGTACGTGCATGTGCTGCATGTATGGCACAATGCGAATATCTTCTTAACTAAACTGAGAAATTCAACGTCAAAGTGCTCTTTTGATGTTTACCTTTTAAAAACGATATAAAAGACAATGATATGGTTTTCTGGTTTTCCTCTATATCTACAGCTGTAGTATAATGAGACTTATATAGAGATTTATATAATGTTACCTGATAACGAGGCATTGGTTTGCTTGGTGATTGTTCTCGTATCATGTAGTAAGGAACTTTACTTGGAAGTTATGGGGTATTATTTTTCTGTATTACAGAGGCCATTTGGTACAGATTTAGGATTAATTACTGCAGAAGACGACTTAGACAAGAAACTAACTGAAGCTGAAGCTTATTTTAAATTATTCACAGAACAAGTCAAAGTAAGGATTCAGTGTGTAAAAAGTATGCTTCCTTGCATGGTGCATTCCTTGGGGGAAATTCTTCATTTTCTCACATCCAGTTTACAATGAATTGAAAGTATCATTTTTCACAGACTTTATGGACAATAGCAGGCAATACAGGTCAAAATGTCCGCCTGCGCCCCCCTCTCTCGACGCCTGTGAGTACATACTAAGCTAACGTATTCCACTTTTATCTATTTTCGTACTAGGCCTTACATGTGCAGATGAATCAAGATTGTGCAAGTGAAGAACCTCCAGAGGTACTGTATATGAATTCTATTATTTCACTCCTCAGCCGTTTTACATAGAAATAGGCATACATGAAGTATTACCACGGGTGGGCGACGCGTGAAGGCGCCGCCGTTCGGACGATTACGTGTAGATCTTTATCGCGTAGATCGTTCGGACGATTACGCGTAGATCTTCCATTATAATTGCTTCACCAGCGCGCTGTTCCGCGTGGACAGAAACACTCATGCTACCCATTCACCGTATGTTCAAACTTGTACGCTATTCTCACGCGGACAAAGCAACCGCAGTGGAAACGGCCTTACAGCACCTGGATTGTTATACAGGCTTTGGGTACGAAGCGGATTGTGGTATAAAATAATGTAATACTGATATTTTCCCTCACATTAGCGATATCAAGTTATCAAAGAAACATCAACCGTATGTATTATATTCTGTTACTCCTGGGTACAGCATAACTTACTGACAGTTCTCCCCCATCTCACTCTATATTCTTGGCGTGCTCAACCAGGGTGTGCCAGGAGCCAGCATTGCTCATAAATTAGTGTGATGTCTAAAATCTAAATGAGTTTACCGTCTCAATAAAATTCAGATTTCATCTGCAGTTGACCCAGTGCGCCATGAGTTGCTGACCGCGACCCCTTCCACTTTTAATTAAGTGATTTTTAAATGATGAAATGATGGAAATGTTATTTCCTTACTCTGTATAGCCTGAACACAGACTGAATCTCATTTTTTCCCAGTGTTCCAATGTTTTCCAGTTCTCGAATGGTAAAGTTGAAGCGTTGTTGTTTATAGTTTTGCAATTTCTCAATGTAGAAAATGCTTGAAAATATTGGCCAGTCCCTTGAAATGATGCATTCCGTAAAGGTTGGTATTTCGGTTATGACTCGTTTTTCATATGCGAACTATTTAATACTATTAAACTGGTAGTATATGGAAGGTTGTAGCGTATGGTTCATAATTCATAAAAATGATGACAAATTGTTTGGTATTCGGTCATCGTGATAGATTAAGATTATAGATTAGTTTAATATAATACAGATATAATAGATTAATTTTGAGGTAATGCCAATAATATGAACAAGCTTTCGTTGATAGGGATGCAACTACCTGAAAAATATTCGACGTTTTGAGCGAAGGCCCTTGGTCTGGAGTTACTCAAGATTGTTAAGGTGGTAAGAGTGAGTTGGAGAGTTGCGTTTCCGAGATACGCTTAGCAAGAGCGTCGTAAGGCCGTTTTCCACTAGGCGGAATTTTGCGCGCGGAGCGGAATTTTTCTTTGTCTTGTGATTTCTCGGGTGGAACTAATTAGAAAAGACAAAGAGAAATTCCGCTCCGCGCGCAAAATTCCGCCTAGTGGAAAACCGGCTTTAAATACAATAAAAACAGTAACTCCAGGACCTTTTCTCAAATTCTCCTTATATTTTTCAGCTAGTTGCATTCCTACCAACGAAAGCTTGTTCATAATAGATTAATTTGCTTGTTTCGTTCTTCCTCGAAGATACTCTGTGTTAAACATGCGCCGAACCCGGTGTCCTTTTGACAAGAACAATGTTTTAGTTCCTGCTATCCTTAGAACTCAATTTTATTAAGTCTGCGATGAGTGCCATTCTTTTGCTCCAAAGTCATCCAACACGGCAAGAACTGATAAACTTTGTTCGCTTGCTGAACCTACTGTAGTTAGACGCGGAACATTGATGAATTTAACACATGTATTGTGAGGTCAGTACTCATTTCCATCCACCAAACTGACATGACGTCATTGACGGAAGAGGTGTTAGATGTAACTAACCCAAACCCTAATACCCCTACTCTAACCCTAAACCTAACCAAATTTAATCAAGAATTGCGAAATTGGCGTAACGTCAGTTTGATGGTTGGAAACGAGTGAAAACCGTGTTGTGATCTGTTCAAAATGGCGTGATTTTTGTATACTGCATGCAGTACACTAAAATAGTATATAAAACAACTATTAATACTTTAGGAATCTTACGAAAACGGTGAAACAACACCTGCTCTAAATGGCGAACAACCCAAAGAAATTATTGAAGAAAATAGTGCTCGGTTACCATCAAGAACGGATTCAGAACTTAATTCCCCAAGTATTGTATCACCCACTATAGGAGATGCATTTCCTATCCCTATCAAGGCGTCTCCGGTGCGTAATCATAAAGTAAGGTCTTTACCAGGAACATCTCCGTCTTCATCTGCACATCGAATGGCAGATGCGTCTCCATCTGCACATCGAATGGCAGATGCATTTCCAACGATATCATATTCAAGTAGTGAAGATGAGGATGACGCCGAGTTCTTTGATGCCAACGAGTACGAAAATGACAGGTTGGTATCTACTGTTACGTGTCAGAAATATGCATGTCATTTAGAAAATCCAAATTTCTCCCATCAAATTATGCTACGGTAATCTTTCGTCAAGTCAGGGGTCTGAGAGGACAACTTTCCCACTAAGAAAGTGCCCTGGTAGTGGCGCCCGCTTTTACGTTGAGGCTCCTGTATCGGCTTTTTTTTCAAGTTGAAGTCCCTATACATTCCCAGTGAAACGAGGATGGGAGTTGATGTCAACTCTCGATCAAACAAGAACAAACCCCGATCAAACGAGAACAAAAGTTGCACGAGAGTTGATGAGAGTTGACTGGATATTACCGCGCGTGTGGCAAAAAGTCTCATCAATTC
This sequence comes from Paramuricea clavata, assembly GCA_902702795.2. Lineage (NCBI taxonomy): Eukaryota > Metazoa > Cnidaria > Anthozoa > Malacalcyonacea > Plexauridae > Paramuricea > Paramuricea clavata. Next base: position 11,716 of record CACRXK020014398.1, read on the forward strand.
TCATCAAAATTTGATTGAACCAACTCAAACTTGATGAGAATGGATGAGAGTTGAAACTCTCATCAATTCTAATCTTCGTTTGACTGTGCATGGCTTAAAGTGTGGCCGATGAGTGACCTTAAATATTGGTGGTTTGCAGTCGACGCCATCTTGGTTAACTTTCAAAACACACATGAACTATTCTTTATTTCTTCTCGTATTGAGCCAGATGATGAAAAACTATCCACAGAACAGAAAGCTATCTTTAAAACAAACCAGAAAGTAGTGAATTTATTCAACTACAGTAGTTGACTGTAACGGCTCCGCTAAAGTAATAAAAATAATATAAAAATAATATAAATATAATCCTTAGAATGAACCAAGACACGTGATGATGTCGTGTGCAAATGTGGAACAGCACTGTTTCTGCTCTTTTGAAATTCTGACGTCATTTTATTATTCCTAACGAAAAGTAAAATGTTGCACCGGTCCGAAATTTCTCGACAACCCTGATCAAACTCCGACTGGAAAATTAGAGAATTTTTTTATTTTGGTAGCAATTAGTTTTGAAACTGTAATTAGCAAATACATAAAATGTTCGCAGCTTGTCTTCCTGCATTCATTTTCTGGTTTCAGCCCGATATGGTATAATGTTTTCCCAAACTTTGCTCTTGTGGTCAAACCATTAATTTGTGGCGTCTTTGAATTTGCTTATCAAAATACGACAAGTTTAATCGTGTTCAAAGTATATCACCATTGCGTCTCTGAAATTCAGTTCAAATCAATTAGGGTGCTATATAAATGTTAAAACACATTGATCAACTGATTTTAACGAACTCTTTTAACTGAGTGTACGATGCTTTTGTTGCGATGAGATTGTTACCGTAATAATCGAAAGTTGCTTACCGTTTACTTGATATTTCATGGACATAATTGCAGCTTTTCTGTTTATTTAGTGCTTCTGAATCTCAAAAAGGTGGTAAGTAATTCAAACGTTGATGTTTTGGAAATAGTCATCTTAGGCCTACTTATTTTTTATTACACATTTCTGTCAGCATATGATTTCTGTCAGCATATGATTTCTGTCAGCATATATGATTTCTGTCAGCATATATGATTTCTGTCAGCATATATGATTTCTGTCAGCATATATGATTTCTGTCAGCATATGATTTTTGTCAGCATATGATTTCTTGATTTTTCTGAGATAGCATCCAGGTGATCTCGTGTTCGTATTTTAGCCAATCAGCGCTCAGAAAGGGTTGTTCGCATACATAGAAATCCATTTTGATGTATTCAGTCAATTATATCTTTCGTTATTCTTTATGAAACTAGTTGAAATTTTGTAATTATGTTTGGTTATGAGAACTATAGCTCTGACAAAAATATGGAATCGAAATAAAGTATATCACAGGAGATATTCA
>CACRXK020014399.1:0-13118 GCA_902702795.2 Paramuricea clavata
GTCAGTTCATAAATAAGAGACGACACAAATGGAGATTCTCCCATACTATATCGTTTTAGTACAGCAAGGTGACTTCTCGCTTGATCAACGAAGGTCTGGAAACTAATTGCTAAACTGTCCGGGTCTCCAGGATCGACAGCAGGTAGCGATTTCAATACTTGTAGATGAGCTGCTTGTAGCGTAGTTGGATGACCATATCTATCCCGTAATAGCATTAGGGCTTCGGCATATCCTTCGTCATCTGGGAATAGACCTGCAATCACTTGGTCACATTCTTTAGAAAGCTTTGTGTGAAGGAATCCCATCTTGGCTTCCGAGGTCATCTTCGTATTGTGTACAAGCGCTTTGAAGAGACCACTCCAGGACAACCCCTTCAATGGATCGCCATTATAAATAGGCACATCTGCTCTTACGGGGATTTTTCCAGGGTCCACTGATCGAACATTAACTTTCAGTGTCTTTCGAAATCCAACGATCCAATCTTCTTCACTGGCATTTTCAGATTGGGCTCCCTGTGTCTGGACTTGTTCGAGGTGTTGTACATAAAGTGCAGCCTTTTCTTTACCGCATATCTCTGGCTGTGTTGGCAGGTTTGCAGGCAGTTTTTGTCCGGACTGGTTACACCCACCTCCAATGGCTTCTGACTGTCTTTCAGCTTCCTCTGCTTCTAATTCGAGTCGAGCAGCTTCGGTTCTTTTCTGCTGGGCTAATTCTGATAGGTAGGCTGCTTCATCTTTTCTCTTCTGTTCAGCTTCAAGTTCTTCCAGTTTCTGCTTGTCAGTTTCATCTTGATCATCACCTTCCACTTGGGGCTCGGGGGGTGGACTAATGTGCTGTGAACTAGTCTCTGAACCGATGTATGTCGAGGTCTCACCGGTTCGGTCTTGTAGATGTTCCTGTACCATGCCAGTTATGCAATTTACGTCGACTGTTAAGTCAGTGAGGATATACATGTCCGCGAGTATTTCTTCATCCCCTTCAAGATACTTTTCGAGCTGGTCATTGTAGGCTACAACTTCTTTAAATTTAGTTTGGATGTCATGTAGATTTCTCTTTATAGCAGTCCGACTACGTTTTTCTTCCATCATTTTGTTGGTCGCATTAATATATCTGGTGATCATCCCTATTGCAACACGTCTCTTGAAGCGAATGCCTTTGATTGCTTTGGAGAGGGGGGTTGATGGGTCTTCTCTAACATGTCTTGAACTGTCTACCTTCTCAATGTTCTGATCGGCTTGAGGGATTTGGCTTGTTTCTGGGACTTCCTCATGATCTATGTCATCCTTTTGAGATCTTTTATCCTTTCGTGATCTTGTATTTTCGGCTACAGACATTATTTTATTCCAAAATTATGTCCCACAGTTTCTCAGTTCTGTCTAGTTTTGCTCTGATCCGGCTCGAAGGACCAAAATGTTCACGCCTATGGGCCTCGTTTCAATGTTTGTTGACGACCAACCCACGCACCTTCAATACTTGTATTTGGGGACTGTATATTAAATGTTACATGAAGTACACACCACTCACAATAACGAACGGTTTTATTTTTCACGCTAAAAAGACAAATATTCATAAACTTACAAAGCGAAATAATACAGAAATACTAAAACATACCTATTAACCTTACACAATACATAAATGAATAAACTGAGACTGTCTAAGTTAAAATATTACGACCGTCACATATACGGAAATAAATCAGTCAAATTATGCTCATTTTTACCGTTCAAAAACAGTCAAATCTTCTTGATTCAAGCCAGCCAACAGAACAATACAAAATCGACAATAATAACAAGTTTTCGCGATCCAAAAGCGTCCAAAACAGCGTCCAAAACGACCAATTTCCTTTTAAACAACTCAGTTCTCTCAAAACGTCACGACAACGTTTGTTCTTGAGCCCGCAGTATAATAAACGCATACTTCATATAAAGTTTCTCAACGCCCGTCAGTGATATTAATTTTCTGCAGTCTGATTCATGCTGTCTGCACATCTGCTTTCTTTGGAGACACCACTTGCTTCCTCACAAATGGAAATCTGATCAAGACATTAGGGAGTTTAAGCTTCACACGTTTCCAGGCAACGGCAAACGGCAGGTTCAAACTTTTTTGGCAAACTTTTCGTTGAACGATTTCATTTCATATTTTCTTTCTTGTGTTGAAAGCATAATTATGCATTGCAGTCTAAAAGCACCAAGTTCATTTATATACTCTTTATTGCCTGATACCGTAAAATTTGCCTGGGTTTTGCCGTTTGATGTATAAACGCGAAGCTTAAACTCTCTTGTGACTCTGATTGCAGGGCCCTATAGGAAGCTCTTTTCGATTGGGGGGGGGGCTGAAAGCGAGGGCCGAAGGCCCGAGGAAATTTTTAAGTTTAGAGTCTCTGAAATGCCATTTCCTGGACTTTGGGGAAGATTTGACAGAATTCTTATGGTCAGAAAACAGCGTTTTCGTATGTCGAAAATTACAATTTAGTAGTACTAAATGGGCAAAGGCGTGTTTATTTAACTATATATTGGATAAGTTGCAGGAAATTATGGGTAATATCTTCATTCTTTGCAGTTTGTCATGGATTAAATGACAAATGTCTGCATGATGTTGAAAAAAGAATGATTATTAGCAAATTATCGGGGGGGGGGGAAGCCCCCCCCCCCGGTTGCTACGCCCTTGGATTGATTTAATAACTATTGTATTGATGTATATGAATGTTGACATCGCTTTTTTGTCTTCAAAATATAAATGTATTTTCTTCACTAGCTCACAAAACACTACAGCAGAGGCAAATTTACGCGTAGTAAAGACAATAACTTTTTATTACCCAACCCATGAGTTGTTTTATTTTTCATTTACCCAACCTTTTACTCACTCCACCTTTTCACTTCGGTGCCACCCCCCCCCCCTCATAAATAATGCATAATCGGTCCCTTACACTAGGGGCGCGGGATAAGCCGTCTCGAGGGGCATGTTGAACAGGGGAGAGACTTTCTACTTCGTCCGATATGACAGATAATTTATCAGTCTAAAAATAGGGGCCAATAGACGAATTATCCCTCTATATATACTATCCGTCTAGATGAATCAAGACGCACTAAAGTGGATGATTCGTCCGCCGAAATAATTCGCCTGCATTTGTACTAACCAGCTTATAGGTCACTATGAAAATACCGAATCCCACTTATTAATCTCTTCAATTTTCCCAATCACGTTCGTAAATCTTTCTAAATCCCGTGCACGTGTCCAGCGACTTTCGGAAATCCTGAATTCCGTTCATTATTTCCTCTTGTATCTGGTTTCTCATTACTAAAACAAACATTATCCCGCGTCCCGCAAAACCTAATGGGTACCTGCCCTCTACTGACCCAGCGTAAATGCTTTTATTGCAAAGAATGGATGTCAAGCGCTGATATGGCTTCATCCCAGCAATTTTCAAATCCCTATCAAGACGGCATTTAGCCTGAGAAAGTTTCCCAATTGGGAAAAAGGCAATTAATTACAGGTCAACATTACAACAAATGTAACGAAATAAGTCAAATAATATAGTCGGTAACGCGTTTCAAAATACGATATTTAAAATATTTTCTTGAGGTGAAAGATGAGCCGAAGAGTTGGTTTGCACTGGGGATTTGGATACGATTATAGAATTTTGGCGGATGGAATTGAATGAAGAGCAAACTGTGCAATGGAACAAAACGTATATCAAAATGCATGGCCAAGCCTGCATGGAACGTGTTCTATTACATGCTAGGCAAAAGGGTAATTTTGTTCCAGATTACGTGATCATGACCAGCCAATAAAGTGACCAGAATTTAATGAGATGTTTATAATAGTTTGCCAATGCGCTCTCAAAGCCATGAGATGTTTCAATTCTTTTGTTGTAGATGATCACAATCCATGCAACTTGGACAGTACTGCTGCTTATCTCTTCAGCTTTGCTTGCAAAAAGTGCTAGCGCATTTGATAAAAAAATTGGCACGACATCCTTTTGTGATCTATTTGACGAAGGAGACACTGAATGTAGTCATCTAATAACAGGCATGGTTAGTATTCCCACATGATTTTAATATTAAAAGTATAATTTGGGACAATCCAAATGAAACAATGTTACTATCCAAGTCATGGTGGAGGCTTCATACCACTATATAATAGCTCCAGTCCGAGAAGCAAAGATGGTCAGCTTTATCTGATTTACACTGATTAAAGCTTTTAGCGGTTGAATAATTTAAGCTCAAAGCTTATCAATCCCAGGCTAATAATTTATGTTTAACAAGGGATAGATATGCTCCCCCTCCATGCGATAAAATTTAACTTACTAATTTAAATGTTATTAAAACTTATTAAGTCAAATGTATGGTTCTGTATGGGGCGGTTATAAGCATGTACCTAACTGATATGACTACTTGAATGCATTGAATTATTTTATTCTATTTCATTCCAATCCTTTTCTGTTCCTTTGCATTCTATTCTATCCCATTCTACTCTATTCCATTCTATTATATTTTATGACAAGAATGATTCTGCTGAAAAATAGAAAGCCGACAGTTAATTAATGTAATTCATTACTTTTAATTTTCTGTACAGATATTTGGATTTGTTGCAATGGTTATGTTCCTTTTGGATTCTGGTATATATATATTCACTTACATAAATAATCAGGGATCTCCGTCTCAACACTTGGCAGGCGGCAAGTCGCCAGATGCTCCCCCGACTGTAGAAGCAAAGTCCAATCCCGTTACTGTCCATGCATAAAAAGTTATCGTTATCTCGAAAATTCTAGAAGCACTTAGAACTTTGTTATAAGATAGCGTGTCTTTTTGTTGAGCGGATGAACTGCATCTCAGCATCTGTAGCGCGATAAATGTAATCTTCAATGTACTCTACTTTATTTGTACTAAATCTTACTTACTTTGTCATTTTAATTATTTGCGATTCAAAATATAACAAGCAATGTATTGTGTCATTCATACAGATACACATTGTCGAAATATTTAAATTTGTCTGTCCCCACCGAAGCGTGAAAAACAATTGAATTTTTCATAGACCAAAAAGCAATACATTTATAAAACTGTTTGATTAGAAAGATTGGCACTTAATTTATGAAAGCGTTATTGGAAAACATACGGTGTCCTCTATGGTTACATTTTCGATTTTGTTCTCCCGCAGGCAACGCAACGGGTCAAATTTCCGAGAGAAGTGGTGCGAGAGGTCACGGGTTTGATTCGCGTGCGAGCCCATATTAATATCAATAATTTTCTGTTTCAAACATGTAATTGACATTTTTGACAATGCTTACTTTTCGTAGCAGTTTGGATTACTCTTCAAACACCAAATCTCACCACCAGAGGGTGCAAATTTTAATTTTGTTCTCTTAATCCAGCGCCAAGAACCTCGGCTCAGAGTTTGATAAGGCTCTTCTTACATTGTCAGTGCTCAGTCTACTAATCTTGTATAGCGAGCTTGTGCGATAGCTTGTCTGCAGTTGTGTTCAGAGACGGACCATCCTTCATGGCGACCTATACCTATATACGCGCGTTTGTGTAGCAAGTTGAACTTCATGCATATAGAAAATGACCACAGGCTTGCTTCGTTTATGTCAGTGACTGTGATTGATATAGGCTACTACATTTTTTTCACGTTTGTGTCAAAATATTCAGTATTCAACAAGCAAGGCTAACGAATAGAGAATAAATGAAATTTCCGTCTACAAATCTCTTTAACAGTTTAACTATATATTCGTTATATATCGAGTGCGATGCCCCAAATCCTGATATACCAATACACCGCACATTGGCATCATCTTCTATATTGGCATCATCTTATAATTCTAATTGAACGTGGAATGGTTCATATAGGTGGATATTTTGAGCTAACATTGTATATATATATATTCTTAGACATGAGTGGGAGCAGATCATATGGAGCAGATGCAAAGTTTGCAGGGCCACAGGTTCGATTGCGGCCGGAGGGCTTGAGTGCTTGCATTTTTGCAGCTGCGCCCAGTCAGGTCTACTAATGCATACATATTATGATAATATTTTCCTCTAAATTTTCGCCTACAAAAACACTTTAACATTATAAGAGTGGGCCCCAACCCTTGTCAACAACGCTACTGTGATGAGAGGAACAATAAAATCTAAGTCTATTTATTAAGTGAATAATTATGAAGTAGTCCATAATTTACATAAAGTAATACAAGAAAAGAGCATTAACATTAAAAACGTTCTATTGCTACAATGGGAAAACAACCTTAACAGAAACTCCAAATCAAGAGTCTTTTCCATCTGTAGTTAAACATGTTTTACATGGAAAACAAAAAGCATAAAAACAAAATTGTTAATTATTTTACGTTTTATGTTCAAGGAATTTTCGTTCTACGTATAGTCCTATTGAAAAACAATAACAAATCTAATGTTCTCCATATCTAAACCAAAAGCACGAATGCAAAAATGGCGCTGATTTGCAAAACAAGAGAAACGACGATGGACGGTGCGGCGTTCGGGCCACTCAAAGCATTAAAATGGTCACCATAATCTCCTACATACTTCTTGACAGTGTCCGTGTATGGCTCGAATTTGTCGAAGTTGCTACTGACTATTTTGCCAGTCTTCAGAAGGGTGACATTTGCCGCATTCAAGATACCTTGCATTGCCGTGACCATAGTATCAGCCGTGTCTACATTTGTAACCAAAGCGTACGCAGGTCTCTTATCAATGAAACAGCTGAGGTATTCATTAAGACCTAGGGAAAAGAAAATTGTAAATTTCAAGCACTACGCAAACAGGGAAGCACTGCCGCAGAATTGATTTCCGAAGTTTCCTGAATTTTTCCCCGTCTGCCATCTTTGAAAATATTGTGAAGGAAACAAATTTCATAAATCTTTCTATCCAGGGAGTCACAGGAGTACGGGAGGGGGCTTGCGGGAGGGGGGGGGGGGTGCTCGAGCATATTCTATTCAAAAATCGGGCAATTCTACTTAAAAATACGGCAAATGATGGAAGGGAAGCACGATGCCTATTAAAATAATCGAAAAAGCAAGAAATATGTAACGTTGGGATGGGTCATAAGTGATATGTGATAAGTGATATAATTTTTGGTAAGTTTACGACAGAAATTGTTTTTGTATTGGTCGGGCACATTCGATTAAGTTCGAGCGCATTTTTGTCGGCCTCCCTAATTTTTGTCCTCCCGCACCCCTATGCAGGAAGCTAAAGTATTTTAAAACAAATTCACACGACAAAAACCTATTTTATTTTCCGCGCATGAAGCGATCCTAACTGACTATCGGGCAAGTGTAATTATTGTTGCGGAAACAATATTTCCTGCTGTAGCTTGACCATCTTCAGGAACGCGAACACGCTAGGGAAGAATTTTTCTTTGTTTGCTATCACCGCGAAACATGGTAAGAAAACAAATCAGTTTCCTAATGTCACCTGGTTTTCCGTCAAACTGGATCTGGAATCACGGCAAGGAAACAATGTTTCCTAGTATATAGTCTATATCCTTAACAACGTATCCTGGTTGCCTACTATCGGAAAACACGGCAGGATGCACGTTAAGATGTTTATTGGTTTGTCTTCTTTTGGGATAAAGGATAAACAAGATCCTGGGATCCGGGGTAGAGCTTTGCAACAGCAAAAATACGTTGGTGTTTTTGATGCACCAAAACACATAGAGGTGTATTTACATTACATATGTTTTTGTGTCTCCAGGTCAAAACTAATTCGAACCTACATATTTTGTTAAAGTAAATAACTTTTGTCTGCTTCCATCATGTTGTAGGGTTATAGGATAAACCAATTAACATATAGATTTCGTTCACTTTTGAAAGTTCGGTTTTGTTTAATTATTTAATTGGTGTACCACTTTAAATTAAGGCCGTTTTCCAATTCAAGTGTATACCGTACCGAAACGTATAAAAAAGTTCAAAATTTCAAATTTTGGTGAATTTTGATTGCCTAATACTTCCGGAATACGCCAAACAATATATTTGCGGCGAATGTTTAATTTTGATACCGGACTAAACCCGGACGTACGTGAATTTATGAAGCAATTTTCAATCTAAGCATGCTCATCAGTACGTTTCAGTACGATACGGTTGAAGTGGAAACAGTCTTTGTTGACTCACCTTTTGTTGTACCATCCGTACACAACAGTTTATAGTCGCTTGCACTGCCATATTTTACTGGATAAGCCGCAAATACCGCAGCGGCTGTGGTCTGCCTCACAAACGCAACTCGGTCATTATTTCCATCGGCCATACATTTGAATGCTCCTTGGTAATTTGAGTACGGTTCGGTGTCGGCAAACTCACATGATCCATTAAGCCTGCCGCACACGAGAGCTATCTGCTGAGCAAAAAGTTACTCGTGCCTGTTAGCTCAGCCGATAGCTCACCGTGTGCGGGTACATTTTACTGAGTTTTTTGCCTCATGCAACCTTTTCTCACGTATCAAACATGTTTGATCGGTGAGCTATCAGCTGAGCTAACAGGCACGAGTAACTTTTTGCTCAGCAGATAGCTCTCGTGTGCGACAGGCTTTACACAATGAGCAGAGATCAGTCTTCACTTCCTCACTTACATCTTTAAGGGCTTTACTGCCTGAGAAGATATAATAACTATTAAGGTCTCTCTGTCACATATAAGCCTTCCATCTAAAAATCTCCCTCTAATATATATATATATATATAAGCTTCCCCTGTCATACACCAGGGGTCGAAATTGATTTTCATTTTCTTCTGCTTTAGAACAAGCGAGTTTTCCTTGACTCGTGTGCACGGAATGTTTTTCAACATATATTTATCTCACGTCAAGACTGCCTTTTGTTTGACAAAACCAAGAAGTATTTCTTGTACACTTGTCAAGTTTTCCTTGACGGCCGTACACACGAACAAATTTTCCTTAAACAAAAGCTGGCAGGACTAGCTTTGGTGCAAGTCTCCTTGGCAAGGAAAAAATTGTCGACATTGAAACTCAGTGCCGTAGCAAGTTCGATAATTGGGGGGAGGGGGGTCATATTCATTTATTCGTGTTCACAGACCATAAAAACAATTGATTTTCAAAGAAATTAATAACGCAGAACACGAATATATGAATCCCCCCCCCCCCCCCCCCAATTATCGAGGTTGCTACGGCACTGCAACTGCCCTCTGAAAAATCTACACTGGCCTGCAATAAACTCCCTCACTTTTAATTAAGAAAAAAATTATCAAGCCTCCGCGTCGGCCCTTACGCTCTTCCCCCTTCCCGAAACACACGTTTACGAATTAGATTTACCAGTGAGCTCCATATATAACTGGAGTAAGATCGCGCGTCCTAAAAGTGAAGCCAAAAATGGCGGAAATGGACCATTTGCATTATGGACTAAATTTTGATCTAGACAAAAATTTCATCACAGCTTGAAAGAGCATCACAATGCGAAATGTTGTAAAATGCGGATAATATAGCCTTGTGAAGTTTGCCGTTTTTCAGTCATTTTGTATTACAAACGGGAAATTGATGCGCCAACACCCGATTGGGCTGTCAATTTCCCGTGCGCAATACAAAATGACTGAAAAACGGCAAACTTCGCAAAGCTATACTATCCGCATTTTACAACATTTCGCAACGAAACTTTGGAATATTACTAATTTTGTGATGCTCTTTCAAGCTGTGATGAAATTTTTGTCTAGATCAAAATTTAGTCTATAATGCAAATGGTCCATTGATGTTTAGTGCTAATCTATTGTTATTGCTTTTGCCGGCGCGGTTAACACAAGGGTACAAGGAGTGCGCCAAAGATTTAAAAAATGTTAATAACGTAACCGGACAGATGCTCGAATTACCATTGAGCTGCAAGGTCTCAAATGGTGAGCCAAGGAGTTACGTTATTTACTAATTCTGTGCGTTACATGTGTACTGCTAACTGCAAGTTTCGACATGTCTTGTTGTTTCAATTCCTGTTAGAGCTCAGAATTATTTATACCACAATCATCGCAGGCTCATAACAAACATTTTTGCTTGTATATACTTCGTCGAAAAGAGCGTTTTATTTGCTCGGCAACAACGAGAAAATAACGATTTTTTAAACCAGTTTGGATGATCGATCGGCAAGTAAAGGTACGTAATTACTTAGCTATTTTAGCTAACCGATTGGTATTTCTAGAACGTCGCATGTATCGAATAAAACCTATTTGTTTAAATTAATGGGGTTTATAACATGGTCTTTCAAGTCACACGTGGTATTTTTGTCAATTTTTATCTATACTTTTGGCGTGTTTATTTGACTGACTTGAACTCATACCATTGAGGCAAAATGAAACAGCTGAGTCTAAACCAAGTAATATATATATTTGTTCAGTGTGATGCTGTTCATTTCACCTTTTACTGTGCCTTCCTTTATTGTCATTTGTCAATATATGATATAAATACTATCTTGGATTATTACCAGTACTATCTGTGTTATATTGAAGTCCTCAATTACTGATTTAATACCACTTTCTCCTGTTTGGGAAATTTATAATCGTTTATATTTCTGATTGAATCAATATGTACTTTCATTCTATAATTTATCATAAGTTCATATGTCATATATTTTATGCTATAAACAGCTTAGTCCATGTCACAAAGCAAACTAACTTTTATTTTATTTAGGGTGGTCAGGAACTATGTACGCAAACTGGAATGAAGATTAAATTCGTCTTGCCATCTCTGCAGTTGAGAAGAAAGAACTGGCAAGACGGAAGCTGCCTACGCGGTACCAAAGGATGTGTTAATTAAATTACCCAGTCAATGGTAGGCTAAAAAGTTTATCTCTTTGCGGTGAACTTTGGTCAATGCCAATGCCTGGCGAGGATTGCATGACTTGTTCACAATGCAAAGAATGGTGTCACGAAGAATGCTGTACTGTTACCGCCGAGCCAGTGTGACCTGTGTGTGTGTGACATATTGAACTTCAAAATGATTTTAAACATGTGTTTTATAATTAGTTCTGAAGTTCTATTAAAATAAGTTAATTATATTGACTTTATTTTTAATTTTTTAGCCCTGTCTCAATTTGCCCCACTGTGCCGGGGCAAAAAGAGAATTACCACGGTTAGGTTTTCCCCGATTTATCGCAAATAAATTATTCCAAACATTTTTTTTGCTTTACATATCTTGCTGTGAGTCAACCTCACATACCCAAGTCAAAAAGAAAATTCAAATTGCTGTGCCTTCCATTCTACAACAAATATCCTTAGGTGTCTCATTTTGCCCCGCATAACCTAAGTTGGATACGCGTCTACAACAAATCAAATATTTCGCAAGTTACAACAGCAACATATACGAAATGCAGTTCTTAACATAAAAAACCATCAACAAGACATGTCGAGATTGCTAATATGAATAAACATTCAAAATTTCCCAAATTTCCCAAACCTTTGTAATATATATGAAGTAAAGAGAGTACTTAAAAATATCAAGTCCATGCAGTCTATCCAACCTACCTGGAGCACAGCTTTTGTTAAAGAAGTCAGCAGTAGACTTGTATTGATTGTCGGTGAATGCCATTTCCTTCGTGAAAAGAAGATAGCCTACAGGAATTTTCCATCCGACAGTTTTTCCCACTCCGGTATGGCACGAGTTTTTGCCTTTCAATTGTTTGAAATTGAAAGTTGTTGCTTGCTTGACGACAGCCAAGCCGTAATATTGCACGAATTTCTCGAGGTCTACGAGCTTCTGGCCATAGACGATCTTCAGTTTATCCCCTAAACAAAAGAGTTTGAAAAACTCTTACGATGAACACAGGGACGTACCTTAGACTTAGCTAATCATCGCGAGATGAGGCTCTCGTGGGCACAAGACATTATTTTAGAGAGCATGGAGCATGGCTAGAAATTTCATACACTCAGTGGCATGGGATTGCAGGCTCATTTGCAGGAATTTTCAAGATGGCTGAGTTCACTTTTATATAATGAACTAAATAATTTAAAGACTGCCGGTTGTTACAGAAAATCAACCAAGAAGGCCGGAAAATATTATGAAGTGGAAACGGAGTGATTGCTTCAGTCAAAAAAAGTCAACTGTAATATATATTATAACTTCGCTTGTTTTTTTTTCAAATATTTAAAATCGCGATATATGTACATATTTAAAAATATGTCAATTACTCCGATATTTTATGCAAATATTTAAAACATACAGATAGATTTTCAATGAAATATCAAGGCGATTGTTCAATATGTCCACAAACTAATTTGTGATTTCCAACAACACATTTCGCAACAACACAGTGTGAATAATCTAATTTGAATTTTTCCCGCAACTTTGAGCGAACATTTTGTAGCTACAGCCTCTTAGGTTAGCAGTAAAGGCCATTTTAACATAGCAACAGCATTCGAGCAACAACAATGGCGGATAAAGATCATGAATCGAATACGAAAATGACAACTATATTTTGATATTTTTCCTATCACGGCCTCTAAAATAGCACTGACTTATGATGCTCAAAAACAACGTATTTCAAGACATTAGGGAACCCACTGAACGGGACTAAAATGGCTTAAAATCAGTCAAGTGCATTTTAAATATAGGTCTTGTTAACATAAATTACTACATCATATAAAGTTCTGGACTTCTTATGCTTGCTTTGTCCTCTTGTATATAATAATCACTTGTATTTTCCCTCAATATAATTAAAATATTTTCAAAACTCACGAGCTGTGTATCTAAAAAAATTCGCCCGGTTGTTTGCAAAAAGTAAACAAAAGATCCACTGGCGAAGGTTGAAGTAAATCATTCAAACGCTCGTGTATGCTTTTAAAGGCACAGCTCAGCCTTTCGAATCATGATTTTTAAGGCACATTTCAACCCTTTTAATTGAAAAAAACTAACTAGGAAAATCAATTAAACTCTTTGCCGACCGTACGGTTTTGCATTACATTACGACTTAATTTTTCTATTGTAAATATCTCGGCGAGTATTTACCCCCTTTTTAAATAGAAGCCACCATTGAAATCCTCACAAAATAACCTTTCGAACGGGGGGTCAAGTGCCGTCAAAACATTACACAAACCGAAACAATCATATATTTACTCACCGCACGGCCAAAGATTCTAAATTTCATATCCAGAAAATCTTGAATATCTCTTGAACTTTTCCGTCGTTG
>CACRXK020014400.1:0-13115 GCA_902702795.2 Paramuricea clavata
TAGTTAATTAAATACGCCTTCGTCCATTTAGTACTACTAAATTGTAAATTTCAACATACTAAAACGCTGGTTTCTGACCATCAGTATTCTGTCAAATCTTCCCCCAAAGTCCAGGAAATGGCACTTCAGAGACTTTACATTTAAAAATTTCCTTGGGCCTTCGGCCCAATCGAAAAGAGCTTCCTATGGCCCTGCCTTAAAAGAGGCCGTAAACCAAATGTTATATATCTCATAGCAATATGTATTATTAAAAGCAATGCATGAAGCTAGAAAACTCAACAAAAGATCCATACTCCCCTCACAGAGGAAATTTCTGCCGTCCGGAGGGGAGAAAAAATTGTTTCTGATAACAGTAAATGTATTAGGACATCCGAAGGGGGTAGGGGGGTTAACTTCCTATTTCCTCTGTGATGTTTTCTGGAATGACCCAATAGTATAAGCTATTGAAAAAAAATGCTGTGAAAGAGAGTGGAAAAAAAAAATCATACATGGTGATGAGATAGAAAAAAACTTGCACATAATGATCCCAGAAAAAAACTCCATGCCAGCAGTAAATTACCTCCTCCCCCCCTCAAAAGTTAAATGGTCGGCCCCTCAATTCATTCGTTTCTTAATAGTTTTGTCTTTTTACTGTAAAATGACTAAAGTAAAAGTACTGTTACTGTAAAATTACTATTTAGTAAAAGTTTGTAAGCAGTACTGTAGTGTATTTTAATGCAATTGTAATGTGTCTAGGTGTGTCAAGGCAGCAGTCAGTCTCATAAAATATACATATTATGCTGTTTATTAATTGATCTGTATTATTGAGAGCAGAACATATATTAACAATGTCACAATTTCTTGAAACCTAAAAGCCTGATTTACTCCATGAAGAAAAGACAAAGCTAAAATGATCTCAGCAGGTTGCAGTATTCAGTCAACAAACAATGTTTTATAACCAATACATTTTTTTATGATTAGGCTGATAGATTTCACACAGATCCTATAATACTAGAGACCCTTTACAATTAAATTGTTTTTACACAATTATGCAATATAATGCATATATAGACATGCAACTGAAAGTAACTGTTTGCAGCATTCCATCTTCACTTTATACTGTCTCTATAGGATCTAAAAAGCACAGAAATGAGATACCATTATTTTACAACTTTCAATTTCTTTCAAATTTATTAATTTTAATCTGCTTCTTTGGAATAAAACGCCATTGAGGTCTTCTCAGAAGAGTGATAATTAATCATGACTATGACTTTAATATAAGGAACATATTACACAAGCAGGGATGGGATGGTATATATTCTCACAAGGCATTGCGTTTAAGCACCCACCATTAACATAAATAAGATCACTACAACGCACCTGCTATTCTTTCTACCATCCTGAATCATTTGTTCCTTTAACAAATCCCACAAGCGTGTCAAGCGACATAATTTGTTTGCGTTGATTAGGTTGATAGAAACAAATATGAGTCTTGTCCATATAAAATTCACCATTTCCAAAACAATAAAGTTCATGACCAATTTCTCATGTGTTAACTTATGGTATAATTCACCGATCTCTATCAGAAATTCCCATTTGAAAGGTGTTGTCACGACTGTATTCATGATTCATCTCAGTCGCACTCAGAAACATCGTCAAAAATATAGACACGTTTCTTTACGATTGAGTTCATTTGAATGTAAAAGAGGTCCCCAACATTCTTGAACATGTGCTTTTGGTTAAAATACCATATTTGACTTGATTTGTTCCTCTATTGCGAGATAACAGAACAAAACAGTTGAAAATACCGTATTAATCACAATAGCTCACTCCTCAAGGTGGTCACAGTAAGATGGCGGCCGCGCGCGACTTCCGGCTTCAATTTCTGCATCTATAGTTGCGCTCTCCATATATTTATAGCTCAGTGGCTGTCATGCGTAAAGCGTCTAATTCAATTCTTGCGAATGAGAGCTCACGGATTGGCACTCCCAAATATTGGCAAAGAGATAAGAAATCAGCGATGAATGCGGCATTGGTGATAATTCCGAAGCTGCCAAGTCGGGAAGTCATAATGCGAAATATTTAGCTGTGTTTTAGCAACCGTTTCTGAAGCCGTATATTAAAGTAATTAAACATGTCGCATGTACGACATCAGCACGAGCGTAGTTTATCGCAATGACTACCAAAATTAACAATATAATTTAGAGAAAATAAATAATGTATTCCGGCGCTTGTTTAGTATAAACAATACCCAAAGGCGAACACGCAACTATTCCTCTAGACATTTAATATAGTGCTCACAATTTCATGGTTTTGTTCAGCAGATAAGATTATTATAATTTGCATGAAACGATATTCGCAAATGTAAAACCTGCATATGAATAAACAGTCAATTTCGCATCATGTCCACCCAGTAAATGCATTAATAAATTAATTTATTTATTTTGACTGGTGTTGGTAGGTCGAGACTTGACAGCGGTTGGGGCGCCATTACTGGAGAATCGAGGGGATGAAAATTAAAATTTTGCAATCGGATATATTCTATGCATGGAGAATGTCTAGGTTGCCAAGAGATTGGAAGCCCATTGTCATAAAATAACCAGAATTAGGCATCTTGGTCGCGTATTCAAGCTTCCTAATGACTTTTAACCCCCCTGGCATCGTAGTATGTGGTTTGGCCGCAAAGAGCGCAATTGTGTATAAAATTTTTAATTTGGCGCCACCGCGTACTGCCAAGTCACAAACCACAAATCTATATTAGAGCGGGTGGTGCGGACAAAAATAGTTGAAGGATAGGAAGTACCAAGTTGGCCATAACATTTCACTGTCAGTGTACTGGCAACCATGAAGGGTGGATGATTGACGTTTTCTTCAGCGGCCATTTGTACTTGAGATGCTTGGGCTAGTAGCATGGATGTGCTGAAAGGAACGACTAAAGAACGCAGACAAGCAAAATTTGAGTTGCTTATTAACTGTGGCTTGACCGATTGATATCGACATACCAGCTAAACGGGCTATAAACCTAACAAAAACATACTGTACAATAATAAAATAACATGTAAGACAAAAAGCAGTGGAATAATCTAATTGATATTCTATAACAATACTGCAAAACGTTAGAAGTATTGACATATATGTAAACGTCACAACGAAATGAATTTGGCATACATCACACAACGCAGCGGAATAATCATGGCATACATCGGAGGTAGCCGCACATTGAATATTCCATTTATACAATGCTGCAAAATATATAAATATTCGGGCAATCTGAAAACAACTAGCTGCACCGTCCCACAATATATTGATTTCAACTGTGGGCATCTGAAAACGATAATCGCTCTATCCCACGTAGACATGCATTTTTCCTAACACAGGAACAGTAGCAAATTATATACAGTCACAGTGACACAACATAAGTTTAGACGAGAACAGCCGTAACAGCCACGTATACAAAACAGACTGCCGAATGAGAACATGAACATATATCTGTATATAAATGCCAGAAATTCATGAAAACGTCCTGTGAAGGAAAAACCCAATGTTGAAATCTCAACGTAGGCATCTGAAAACAGCTAGTGCTCTAGCCCATAACACATGAAATTTACAGAGAAACATACAAAACACGAAGCAGCGGGGAATAATCACAATGGCATACATCGGAGGTAGTCGCAAATTGAATATTCCATCTATACAATGCTGCAAATTATAAATATTCGGCCGGCAATCTGAAAACAACCATGCAGCCGCACCATCCCATAATATATTGATTTCAACTGTGGGTATTTGACACAAGAACAAGGGCAGAATATATATACGCACACGTACAATGTTTAAAACACAACTTTGACACGTATATACACAAAACAATACAAAGTTATAACAATCGTATATATAAATGCCACAAATTCATGAAAAAGTTCTGTGTAGCAAAAAACCCAAGGGCAAAGTTGAAATCTCAACGTGGGCATCTGAAAACAGCCAAGTTGCTCTATAGCCCATAAAACATGAAATGACTTCAATAACATGAAACGGTAACAACGGGAATATTGCTAATAAGCTAATAAACCCGAATAGCAATAGCACAATATGCTATAGTTAGCAGCATCAACACCGCAAATGCTATTGTTAGCATATTCATGATAACATATGTACAAACATAATGATGGTAACATATACGTATACAATTCTGACCCCTAACATAAAATTAGCACGAATACCCACTATATCATACAAATATAGTGAAGAGCACATGCAGACATGCATGCCCCCAGATTATAATCTGCCTCGTAAGGTATAGTAAAGAAATTAACATCTGTAAAATATATGCAATCGCGAGGACTGGACATAATGTGTCAGCAGTAGGCTATAATTAATCGATAATTGACGCTGTAGGGATTTAATATCGGTTTGGTAGAAAGTGCGGGTTGCGGGTTGCGGGTAGTTTTTTGCGGGTTGCGGGTAGTTTTTTTGCGGGTAGTTTTTGCGGGTTGCGGGTAGTTTTTTGCGGGTAGTTTTTTTGCGGGTAGTTTTTTTGCGGGTAGTTTTTTTTGCGGGTAGTTTTTTTTGCGGGTAGTTTTTCACAACTATATTTGCTAATTCATTGATAAGTTTCTTTCACAAAAATAGATTTATTTATACAACCTTTCATTCATTATACTTATTTCCACTACACAATACAAAATCCAAAATATACATTATAATTATGAAGCCCCAGTTACACGATAATGGATTTGCTTGTTAGTTTATAACCTGCGCCGAACAACGAGAACGAACGAATATCATTGAAATCGCGAAAGCTGATTGGTTTACATATTTAAACATGTACAAATAGACCAAAGTCTGAACGAACGAGTGAACGAATGACGCAGTTAGTATGAGCCGAACTATGCCTACTACAACCAATACGTTAGAACCTACTGACAAAACGGGCATGTCTTATTACGGTGAAACGATCCATAGACAGAACAACGATCTGGAACTTATATGGTCGGAAATAATAACTCGAACTGATGATCCAAACTTAGCAGAAAAGGTAAATGTAGTCAATGCCGAGCTCGCTAAATTATGTACAGATAAGGGCTGGGGACTTATTAAACACAACAACATTAAAGGAAGTCTTTTAAATAACTCTGGTCTACATTTAAATAAACATGGAACTACTACATTAGCTAAAAACTTAAGACAATTTCTTAGCAGCCATTGACTAGATCCTGAGTTTTCAAACACTACGGATCCTGATTCAACATTTTTGCATATCGTAGATCAAATAAACACACAGTCTAGTTCACGACAAACAATGCAAATAAACAGCACGCCTTATCCAAAACTGAAGGCTTTAAAATTGGCCATCTAAACGTTGCAAGTCTATATAAGCATGTTGATGAACTAAGAATTTTTATGAACGATAAAATGTTTGACATATTAAGTATCAATGAAACTAGACTTGACGGCACTATTGACAACAACGAAGTTAATATCACAGGTTATGATCTTATTCGGAAAGACCGAAATCGAAATGGTGGGGGTGTCGCAATTTATATACGAAATGTTATTCCCTACACTATTTGCAATCACTTACTTTCAAGTACAGTAGAAGCTATTTGTATTGAAATTAACAAGCCTAACAGCAAACCTCTACTGATCTCAACATGGTATCGTCCTCCCAATGCCAAGATAGAATTACTTGTCCATTTTGAAAAATTTTTACAGAACATTGATGAAGAGGACAAAGATTTTGTTATAACTGGTGATTTTAATTGCAATTTTCTGTCAACTGAAAATAATAACCAACATACAAACAAATTGATTGAGTTAATAAATGAATACCAACTACAACAGTTAATCACTAGCCCGACAGGAATTACTCCTAGAACTAAAACTCTATTAGACATTATTATCACAAAAATAGGCGACACAAAAATCATTGAATCAGGGGTCATTCACCTCGGAATTAGTGATCACAGCCTGGTTTATGCATGCAGAAAGGTTAGTATTCCAAAAGCAAAACCTAAAGTAGTAGAAACAAGACAATTCAAGCACTTTAACATTAACAATTTCCAGCAAGACCTTAACCAAGCACTTAACTCAACTTTGTTTTACAATTGCACTGATGCAAATACTGCCTGGTGCACATGGAAGGAAATATTTTTGGAAATTGCTGACATTCATGCCCCATTACTAAAAAGAAAGGTAAAAAGTGAATATAACCCTTGGATGACAAACGAAATTAAGAATATGAGCTATCATAGAGATTTTCTAAAGAGAAAAGCAATTAAACATAATTCGACAAGATATCATGAACTATACAAGAATTGCAGAAATCGTGTTAACAATCTTATTAAAGATACTAAAGCTATATACTTTAAGAACAAGCTAGAAAGTACTACGAACAGTAAGGAAGGATGGAGAACAATCAATTTACTATTGAACAAAAAATCTAAGTCCACATTAATTAACGAATTAAAAGTTGGGGATAGTATAGTTACTGGTGACAAAAATATTGCAACAGCATTCAACAATTATTTTTCTACAATTGGTGAAAAATTGAGTGAGAATTTATCTTGCAACAATACCGACCCTCTTAACTACGTGACACCAGTGACTGAGGTATTCGAGTTAAATAATATAACAATGGATGAATTAAGATGCGAGATATTTAAAGCAAAAGCCGGGAAATCAACAGGTTTGGATAAAATTTCAAACAAACTATTAAAAGCAGCCGGGGAGACCATTATCGGCTCCTTAAGTCAAATTTTTAATCTATCTATCGATACTGGAATTTTTCCAGACGATTTGAAACACACTAAGGTAACCCCTCTTTACAAATCAGGGGACAAGATGGATTGCGATAATTACAGACCTATCTCAGTAACATCAGCAGTAGCAAAAATTTTTGAAAAGCTGGTCTCTAGGCAACTAAATAATTTTTTAGAATTTCACCAGATAGTATCCACAAATCAATCTGGATTTCGCACTCAACACTCCACAGAGACTGCACTCTTATATTCTGTAAATCAATGTCTTGTAAATATGGACCAGGGCCTTATTAATGGTCTACTGTTTCTTGATCTCAAAAAAGCATTTGACACTGTGGACCACAACATACTCATTTCAAAATTAGAGCTTTACGGAGTACGAGGAAAAGCATTACAATGGTTTATTTCATATCTGAGAGGGAGAAAGCAAGTTTGCAAAATTAATCACGAAATATCAGATAGAGCTACAATTACTTGCGGAGTCCCTCAGGGTTCAAATCTAGGACCACTGCTTTTCTTACTTTACATCAATGACTTACCAAATTGCTTAAGGTCTACAAAAGCATCAATGTTTGCAGATGACACTAATATATCCTGTGACGGAAAATTAGCAACTGACATTCAACAAAAAATTAACTCAGACTTGAACAGTGTTCATAATTGGCTATTAGCTAACAAACTAACTTTAAGTGCTGAGAAAACAGAATATATGGTTGTTGGTTCGAGACAAAGGCTTAATCAAATAAATTCAGATCCTGACATATTAATAGGAGATCATATGATAAAGAGAGTTTCTAACAAAAAATTCCTAGGAGTGGTTCTTGACGAACAACTTAATTGGCATAACCATATAGATAATCAATGTGCAAAAATTTCAAAAAACATTGCACTTTTGAGAAGAGCAAAAAGTTTTCTGACAGAAAATGCCCTTATTACAATGTACAATTCACTAGTCCTACCACATTTCACTTACTGCTCAACAGTTTGGCACAACGGAAATATCACCCACATTGACAAATTAAGTAAATTACAAAAAAGAGCAGCACGTGTTATCACTAACTCAGGGTATGACATAAGATCAACAGAGATCTTAAATAGATTGAATTGGGAGCCCATTGCAAATATCCTCGAACAACGTGAACAAACAATGACATTTAAGGCAATTAACAAAATGACACCAAAATATTTAACAGAAATGTTTACTATGTCCCAGAACGATAATTATGCATTGAGAAGTAACGAACGAAAACTTCACTTATCAAAACCAAACACTAACTTCCTTAAGAAAAGTTTTTCCTACCGCGCAGCAGTGTCATGGAATAAACTTCCAAACGAAATTCTCGAGGAACATGAGCATCTTTCATTGAATCAGTTCAAAAGGCTTATTAAAAATTGCTAAGATAGCGAAATTTTCTCGAAATTTTATCGAATGTTTACTTGCATTGTAAGGTCGTTTGCATGTTATACTTCAATTTGAATTAATGTTAGTGTGTTATACTTTAGGTTTAGATTTAGTTTTATATCTTTTTAATAGTTTTAGACCACGGCCCTTTGAAAAACAGGCAACTGAAAGGTTACCGTGGATAAATATGTTTAAATAATAAAATAATAATAATAATAATAATAATAATAATAATAATAATAAATAATAATAATAATAAAGCCTTTATCAAGTTCAAACTCAAATTTTTTGCGCGTTTTCTGTTATAGTGTACTAGGCTAACCTCCATGACATTCGTAGTACTGCATATCGTCATTAAATGTCGTTGATCGTCTATGACTATGGTTATGCATAAACAGCTACGAATTAAACATGCTTAATTAAAGGCTAGTTTCCACTCAGGAAAATTATCGGGGATTGGAACGGACAAGAAGATTTTTCTTTGTCTTGCGAGCTCTGTGTTGGAACAAATGACTTTAACACAAAGAAAAATTTTCTTATCCGTTCCAATCCACGGATAATTTTCCTGAGTGGAAACTAGACCAATGTTTTCCATTCGTATAATTTCAAATGATTCCTATGTGCCTGCCAAATATTCATACATTCAGCTGCCTTGGTCATTTTAATCTGCTAAACAACTATTGAATATGTCATATAACTTATCGTAACTTATCTTACAGGAAAAATATTAAAATTTGTTTTCGCCAGTGCGTTTATTGTTTGAAACTCCCTTTGGAGGACAGAGAACCCATACTGTCTACATGCAGGATGTATAAAAAAGTGCAACATTTCAAATTCAAATATAATTAAACCTTTTAAATTAACCTTTTAAATATTCATTGCTCGGTAGTAAGTTGGCCCATTTTATATCTTATGCAGACTTATATCTTAATTTAAACTTTTTTCCCATGTGCAGAAGACTTTGTGTTTTCGCATTCATTAATTCGAGAAATTGTGCGGCTGTCAAATTACAATAAATTACGATTAATTTGAATTTGAAAGGGAGTACATTTTTTTATACACCCTGTGGACTGTATACAGGGTATATAAACAAACGCCGGAAACTGGGAATTTCCCAAGAAATCCATTTTGACTTTGCAGTTCTGAAGCATAAAAGATTTTAGGCAAATAATATAATAGATCATATTACTGTTGTTGTACTGTATTGTACAATAAAAACTTATTATGTGTCATTAAATAAATGCATAAATTTTGCTCGCGTGTGCAGTAATTCCCAGGCACCTAAAATCATTTGTCCTTAAAACAATGTCGATTTCTTGGGAAATTCCGAGGTTGCGTTTTTTGATACACCTTGTATAATTTGTTTTCAGTGCATAGCTTGTCCATTGTAATGCTTCCAAGCTATAGTTCGTTTTGCCTCAACAAACAGAAATATTTTTGAACAGCGCCCACTCAGCCATTGCCTGTAAATGTACAGGCTGGGGGCATCAGCTATGTGTTGCAGGCTATTATAGTTAGCCTATGGTTAGCAACGTTAAATTGTTGAATTGAAACTGTTAAATTTGTCATTTTAACATGTTCAAGCGATCACGTTTCGTGTAACTATGGCCTTAAACAAAAGAGCACGTTCTTTTATCCGATTTCCACGTCTGTACTTTATACTATGGCGCACACAATATCAATATGCAGATATCAAAATGTGCAATCGTTCAATATCGCAATATATCTCAATAATTAACAAATCCATTATTCCCATAACTAACAGTCTGTGCAATAAAATAATGAAGGATGCTTCTAGTCTGTCCATTTGGAAGCTGTAGTCTATAAGTGCATTCCAAGATTGTCTCTGATAAATTGTCTGTGCACGTGGGTCAATCGAGCGTGTATGGCGTTTGGCACAAGACAGTGAAGCTGCGGAACAAATGATGGTTGTCTATTTTGAACGCACGCGAGTGAACAATGAAAATACACATTCCCTGGCTTTCTAACCCACTGACCGCCATGCATCCACTCCCGCATCATGTGTGAGACGATGACAAGTTCACCCGAAGGATCATTGATTACACCAGAATTTCTGAGGGGGTTTCCACAGCCAAAACAGCGCGAGGTTAATGGTGGACAGTAGTGCAGGAAGTATAGAGTGAATGTATTCGGCGCTGGCGACAGATAAGGAAGTCTTGGATGCTGGTACTGGTTTTGTACGAAATGAGTGTCCCTATATGTCGTGTGTCGTGTGTCGTGGGTTAAAAGTCGTGTGTCGTGGGTAAAGTCGTGGGTAAAGTCGTGGGTCATAAAATGTGCTAAAAACGCATTTTTCATATTTTTATTTTTAATATTTTTTTCGTACTTTTTCCTTTTATGCGCTAGATAAATACAGGAAAATTTAACGCAACACATCTCCAGTAATAAAACAATTTCTTATCTTGCTTTTATCTATAGTATAACAAGTAAATGTTTCCGTTTCGTATAGTCTTATAATAAGTCTATAAATGTATTGTTTGATGATAAAATGTCCTAAGTTATAGGATATTAGGATATAGGTTTATTAGCTTTGGAATTGTTATAGTCCCTATTATGAACGTCGCGAATAACTATGTCGATTGCATATGTCTGATACAAACATATTGAGCTATAAATTCTACGTGGCCAACGCTCGAGCCTCAATTTTGCTATTTTATCTCCTAGACCTAGTATATGTTTGTGGCCCTTAAAAGTAGACAAACATTTCATGTGTATGTGGCGTTCGGAAATATTCCATAAATTGCTACGATTTGGGATTTCGCGATTGAAAACCGAAATGATTTGTGCGATGTCGCCATGTCGGGCTATTTGCCAACCGAACGCGCTAGCCGCTGTTATTTTGACAGAATATGATACCTCTACACTTTTCAGCCGTAATCAATAATGCGCGGATTGTAATCATATACATATCGTTTAATTTAGCTTCAAAAACTTATTTTGTTAAATGTAAAATGCGCAGCATGTTGCGTACATTAATATCAAAGAAAAAAGGTTGACTTTATTAGACTGAAATAAGCAAGATTTCCCGTTACATACATGATTTATACCGACGCGGCTTTGCATGTGCTCTGCCTCTGGCAACTATGACACCATTGCGCTCCGCGGGAACCAACACGAATAACATGGTTTTTTTATCAAATTTTTGAAGCTAAATTAAACGATATGCGTATATGATTACAATGCGCGCTGAAAATTACGGTTGAAAAGTGTAGAGGTATCATATTCTGTCGAAATAACAGCGGCTAGCGCGCACGGTTGGCAATTAGCCCGACATCGCACAAATCATTTCGGTTTTCAATCGGGAAATCCCAAATCGTAGAAATTTATGGAATATTTCCGAACGCCACATACACATGAAATGTTTGTCGACCTTTAAGGGCCACGAACATATACTAGGTCTGGGAGATAAAATAGCAACATTTGAAGCTCGAGCGTTGGCCACTAATTATAAAGGCACTGCAGCGCAAAATTTATAGCTCAATAGACAATATGTTTGTATCAGAGACAGACATATGCATCGACATAGTTATTCGCGACGTTCATGATAGAGACTATAACACTCCCAAAGCTAACTGATAAACCTATATCCTATAACTAACTAATTAAGACATTCATCATCAACTTATACTCTAATCTATAGGCTTATTAGACTATACGAAACGGAAACAAAATCAAACATTTACTTGTTATACTATAGATAACAGCAAGATAAGAAATTACTTTATTACTGGAGATTTGTTGCGTTAAATTTTCCTGTATTTATCTAATGCATAAATGGAAAAAGTACGAAAAAAATATTAAAAATAAATATAATATCTTCGTGAAAAAATGCGTTTTTAGCACATTTTATGACCCACGACTTTACCCACGACTTTACCCACGACTTTACCCACGACACACGACTTTTAACCCACGACACACGACACACGACATATAGGGACACTCACTTTGTCAATGTGTCCTCCTCGAGTGATAAAACTAGATCTGCTCCGTGATCTGCTACACCTTTACCCATGTCAACAGAAGTAAGTCAATTGTTTATGAATATCATCTACCAATATACTTTACCGCAATTAATAATATAGTCATCCGTATACGTATGTTAGTAATCCCCATTTAAACCCAAAATGTACAATCCCATTGTGATTTCTCCATGGAATATTTTTTGCGAATATTTATAGAATGGCAGACGCGCGAAGGCCACTTGATTTCAGTCGAGATATTTGATCTTGTATCAGTGAATTCAAGGGAGACACAACTATAACAATACACGAACCGTCCTGAGTAGATATCTCAAATGATTTCCATGGAGAAAGAAAATGGACTTGTTTATTAAATACGATCCCTTGCAAACATCAACAATGGGTCAGATGAAAATCAGAGACTTTCCATAGAAAGCGTTGGCAGGATACAAATCATAAATAACATCTTTTGTCGAATAAATAATATATGTTTAAGTACATTTAAGAGTTTGTTAAGGCCCGTTTACACGGGCAAATTGAATGTCAAAGATATTTTGCTCGTGTAGATGATAAATTTGTGACAAATTTATTGTGACAAATGCATTTAATTTGAACAAAAGCTAGCATGCTAGCTTTTGATCAAATGCATTTGATCAAATAAAATTTGTCAAAATAAAATTTGCTCGTGTGCTTTACGACAGTATTATTTGAAAGCCCTGCACAGTTGTTCTGATGCAGGACCCAAGAACACGGAGATCTGTATGTTTAAATTGCAACTCTTGTCGAAGTTTGAACACTCAACACAATGTTATCAATCGTGTAATTTAACCTGGCGAAATTGAATAAATAAATATATTATACCTCACAATGAGCTTGTCCAATCAGAGAACTAAATTTGTACCACATGACCATGGTATTTTTCAGCGAATACTATGACCTAGGCAATTTGAACCCTGGGTGTTTTACCCGGGGCCATGGTATTCGACTTCGAAT
>CACRXK020014401.1:0-13115 GCA_902702795.2 Paramuricea clavata
ATTTCTTTCAGCGCGTTTTAGACAATGTTGCAATAGAAGGAAATGTGTAATTATGTATTTTCTTCTGTACAGCTGTTTGTTCTTCTTGTCTTAAAAAACATGCGAAGAAGTTCGAGGAAAACCAAGGATGGATAGAACTAGAAAATCAAGAAAAAGATAAGATGACAGCAGCTTGTCTTAACGACCAATCACGGTGAGATGTGCTTCACTTGAATAAAACCTCCCACCTCTGAATAATTGGAACAGTAATTTCACTTAAATTAAACAAGCAAGTTACGTTTTTTATAGGATAGACATAAATGTATGTACATTTGGTTTCTTAGGCTTGCTAAAAAAGTCGCTGAAATGACCATGAGCAACGTCAAACACTGGGAAGGCACCCCAGTTGCACCAACGACTATGCCTGTACCAGCTGAATGGACTCCAGGACAATGGACGGGCGAAGAAGAAGATTCTGAAGAAGAATTCCGCCCAGGTGGGGAAGAGAACAATTCGTTGATGTTCCAATACAATGAAGCATTATCTCGTTTGTCGGAGAAAGTTAAAGTTGGAAATTTCACCCCTTTGACATTTCAATTAAATACAACGTGGGCGGAAGCAACACAGGAGGAAAAGGAAATCTGCATTGATAAAGCAATGGAAGGATGCAAGATCGTATGCGAAGTAATAGCACCAAAGGCTGGAGATGAACTTTTGCAATCGTGTGTGCAGTTACCCAAGCAAGAGACTGAAAATGTTTCAGATGAGCTGATTACCCTTATGCAAGCGCACAAAAATGCTCCAACCAGAAATTTAAAAACACAAATTTTGAGTCTTTATGCTTACCAGTATTCCGCGAAAAAACTGAAAAAGCTACATGAACCGTACGAACGCATAACTGATTGGCAAGTCAAGAGAGCACGAGCTCACGCCCGTGAATGTGGACCAGGTTTTGCCGTTGAGAAGTCCACATCTCATCGTGTACGACTGAATAAAGTTCAAGTAGACCACTTTATTGATTTCATCAACAGACCTTACTTTTACCAAGATGTGGCATACGGAACTAGAACATTAAAGATGGATAGTGGTGCAAAGTTAAAGATGCCTAATGTAATCCGCACTGTAACTCGCTCAACCATGATTAACCAGTATTTGATGTTCTGCAAAGAAGAGAATGTAGAGCCACTGAGTCGCGCGACGTTGTTTCGGATCCTCCAAGTAAGAGAAGCCTCCCAGCAAAAGTCGTTGTGTGGTGTCGACAATACAGCAGCGGATGGTTCAGCTGGTTTTGAGAAACTTTGTAAAATTGTGGATGATCTACAGGAACTAGGGCAAGATGATAATTGGTCAAAAGCTATAAAGAAGTCTCTCCTAGATGGCAAACGTTATTTAAAAACGCAATACCGTAATCATTGCCAAGAATCCGAGAGCCCTTGTCCTGATCATTGCTTGAAGTTCGGGCTTAGTGATCCCAAAAATGCAGACTTGAAGGAAACCTGCGCACATGAACATACAACACGTTGTAACCAATGTGATAACATTTCTACATGCATCAACAAAATAGAGCGAGCTATCAAACATGAAGGCCTCACGTTTTACAGTAAGGAGCAACAGGAAGACATCGTTTATGATTTTGAGCAAGCTGTAAAAGCTATCAAACAATGGAAAGCACATGTCATGCGGACAACAAATCAAGAACGCGCTAAACAGGATGTCCTTGCAAAGCTTGACTCCAGTTCACGGTTGGTCGTCATGGATTGGGCGATAAAGTTTCTACAGTTGCGCTATCGTGAAAAGCAAAGCGATTGGTACGGAAAAAGAGGACTTAGCTGGCATGTTAGTAGCGTTGTATCACGGGATGAGTTAACTAAGAAATTGCAAGTCACCACATACGCGCACTTATTCGACCAATGTACGCAAGATTGGTTCGCGGTGGCGTCAATTATTGAGCACCTGCTAACGCATTTGAAAGCTAAACACCCCTCGCTTGAAAGTGTCTATTTTCGATCTGATGAGGCAGGGTGTTATCACAATAACTTGTTGGTTGCTGCAGTTAGAGATATTGGAGAGAGATTTGGAATAACTGTTAAAAACTATGATTTTTCCGAGCCCCAAAGTGGAAAGGATATATGCGACAGGATTCTTTGCCCGCTAAATGCGTCCATTCGCGAGCACTGTTCTGAGGGTCATGATATTTTGACAGCATCAGACATGAAAGAAGCTTTGAAGCAACATCCTGTAAGTGGGACGTCGGCCTCAGTAAACGTCGTTGACAAGTCAAGGGAAAGTCTCGAAGTGAACAAACTTGACAATTTCGGTACGTTCCATAATTTCCATTTTGAAAGTTCTGGAATTCGGGCATGGAAAGCTTACGGTATTGGTCCAGGAAAGCTTTTTCCGTATAAAGCGCTGTATGTGAAGCATCAGGGTCCAACTATGTTTCAAACGGAGGGTAATGATGCAGCGCATTGGTTTTACTCGGTCAAAGAAAGAGATTTGAATCCAGAACGAAAGAAACAACCAACCGCGAGCGAATCACTTTTCGAGTGTTCTGTGTCAGGATGTACCCAAGCTTTTGCATTATTCTCCGAGCTAGAGTCGCATCTTAATGTTGGCCAACATACGGGAACCCAAGCTACAAGTGAAAGCTTTTATGATAAAGTGAGAAAAGATTGGGCAGGAAAATTTGCTTCAGTTGATGTAGCGTCTCAAACAAAGTGTTATGCAACTTTGACCTCAGCCACGTCCAGATCTCTGGCAACGTCTTCATCTACAGTCATCAACGATACACCCCATTTCGACTACTGTTGTGAAGTTTGGAATTCCATTAGTAGAGGCCAGTCTGAACGACTACAAAAACTTCACAACAGATGTGCTAGAATTATAATGAACTTTAAAGATGAGCCTGGGCAATCTCAACTGGCCCTCGATCAATTAGGGTGGATAAGCTTGGAAGAAAGGCGAAAACATAATATGGCCCGTCTCATGTTTAAGGTTGTCAATAATCTGGCACCATCGAGGTTCTCATCAATGTTCCAGAATTCTAACCATATCCACAGTTATAATTTACGAGGTTCAAATTCGTCTCTCTTTCTGCCACGACCAAATACCGAGTATGGCAGAAAATGTTTTTGATATAGTGGGGTTAAAATCTGGAATAGCATTCCTGAACAAGTAAGAAACAGCGAATCTTTAAATTCTTTCAATAGAGATATTTCCTCTGTTAGTCTGACGAATTAGCTATTTGAGTTTTGTATACCATTTGTTTTGTAATATGTATTTGTATTCGTAGTTCTTAATTTTCTTAGTGATTTTGTATTTTATATATTTTTGTAACATTTATCTACGCCCCACTTGGAAAGCAGCTATGGTTGAAGTGGCCAGCGTAGTCAAATAAAATTTTATCCTATCCTATCCTACCTCTGACCATGGGATGGGCAATCAACAAGACCACGAGCTCCACTCGATTTCCGCAAAAGGTAAAGGATTATCTGACAGCAAGATTTTTAATTGGCGAAAAAACTGGCTGTAAAGCTGATCCAAACCAGGTTGAGAAGGATATGAGAACATCTAGAAATCCATCGAATGAACGCAAGTTTAATTGCAAAGAATGGCTAACGAAGACACAGATAAAGGGCTTCTTCTCGCGCTTGGCAGCTACTCGTCGCAAAGAAAACGGTTTGGTAGGCATGTCATTGGAATGTGAAGAAGATGTAGAGTGCCTGGTGAAGGATTCCGAACCACAAGAATTAATCGAGAGCATCACTCATGAACTTGGCTTGAAGCACCCTATTACGTTCGACACGTATGATCTATGTGAATATTATCACAGAAAAAAGCTCTCCGATTTCAATGTTCCAATGCTTAAAAACATTCTTTGTCACCTTGAAATTAACTTTAAGTCGAAGGACAAGAAGCAAATTCTCGTAGACAAACTCAAAAACGTTATCGGAGAGTGCGAATGTGATGTCATGCACTACGAATGATCTGTTAACTTGCATACATGAATCAATAGATCATAACAATTTACTTTTCGAATCATACTGCCACAAACAAGTGGAAACTCTTCTCAGTTTGTTGATCAAGAATTTACTCACAAATTTCTCGGAAGTGAAAGTGAAAAAAAAAACGCGAGTTATTAGGAAACCTACGAAATTCATCACAGCTAAATATCTTAGGTCTTCTATTAAAGCTCTAGCTATGGGATTTTATTGCAATGTTTCCAATAATTCTTTTTTTCTCATTTGCAGATTCACCCGGTGACTGGGAACCAGGGCCGTGCCACCTGGGGGGCCTCCCCCCTACCTATTATTTTACGACTTTTTGGACCTCCCCCCTACCTACTATTTTACGACAAAATTCTTTGGTTTCTGGAAAAAAAAATTTTGAGGGGGCCCCCAAATGGGAGGGGGACCAAATTTTTTATTTCACCACCCCCCCAACCCAAAACCACTTGACACGACCGTGCTGGGAACGAATCGCAAAAGTAAACAAAACATTATTAACTTTACTTCCGCTTTCCATATTCCAAGCCGTTTGATGCAAATATGTTGTAATTGATACGTGTTTAGGACATGGTTTAGGACTTTAGATAAATTTATTGTGGTTACCTGATATCTTTGGCTTCATTTTCCGTCAGAATCAAGCAAGCAAGCTCGTTGTGACCAACAAAATACATGCGAGTTCTACCGCGTTCGATGGATACAGTATTTTACTGCATAATTTTATGAGCTTCGTTGAATAGTTATTTACAAACTTCACGCCAGTGGATAAAATTTCAGTTTATGTGACATTATCTTGGATTTAAAATGTCACACGAAGATCAGAACTCTCAACTTATGGGCCGTTATGGCTAGGTAAGAGATTTAGTGATCAAATTACATAGTACTTTGCGACGGCCATACTCTGTCGGTTGGCACTGCATTTTGAAAATTTTGTGATTTGTAGGCGACTGTTATTTTCCCTAACGTCGCATGCAGAAAAATGTGATTCTTGTTTTGAGTTACACGTTATTTATTGTTTCCATTTATATAATTCAGGTGTTTCAGATAGGTGCCACACTTTTAAAATTCGCTCTTGAAGTAGTCATATTTTTGCGATTTGTCGAAAAGCAGTTTACATGTTGTAAGTTTATAGCTGGTTCAGAAGAATTCTCAGGCTCATTTTGAACAATAATACGTCCAGATATTCAGCTATGCCAGATCTATAAACTGTACAAAAACTAAGGTTTTAAATTGAAATCCGCTTGTTTTACAGCTACGAGAAAATCAGTCATATTTCCGATTTTCAACTGTGATAATTGAATTTGCCTACTCCTATCTTAGTATCTATCCTGAAAATGTCAAAATCGACTTACGAATGAAATGCAACTCGTTTTCGTAATAGTTATGGCTAAAGTAAAAAAAACTGAGCTTATAAGAAAAATCTAATTTTGCATTGAAATTCAGTGGGTGGTTTTTACAGAGACAGACTCTTAAGAGCTACTCTAACAGGACTTTGTATATGTTGTTTCAGGAGATAAATATCAAATGTATCCGTAGACGCATTTTTATGCGGTTGTAATAGATCACAATTCAAATCTCCTGTAGTAATTAATTCTTTATTCTCAATATCAACGCGTTTAAGGAATTCTTCAAAGAGATTGAATATTTCGATTTTAGAATTGGGTAGTCTCCATCAAGAGGGGCCTGTACCGGGTTCGAAAATCCCGCCATCCGGATCGATTTTCACTTCAAATCCCGTTATGCCGCCATGCCTCATCTCAATTTCCCGCTCTCAACTTTTTTTCTAACACTGTTCAACGTATTATGATTTAAAGAACATGGTAACAACATAAAATACAATTTGAATATACTAGAATACAATACAACAAAGTTTAAAATAATAAATGACTCTAAATCGCGACTCTTATGAAAGCAGCAATCATACATGTAAATGGGGATTGATGGGGGACAAATGTTCGATATCACCAGATGATCTTGATACGCGGAAAAGTACTGGCACTAGTTGTCAAATAGAAATCCATTTTATGATTAAAACAACTGAATATCTCCTGTAATATACTTTATATCGATTCCATATTTTTATCAGAGCTATAGTTCTCATAAGCAAACATAATTACAAAATTTCAACTAGTTTCATAAAGAATAACGAAAGATATAATTGACTGAATACATCAAAATGGATTTCTATTCGGACAACCCTTTCTGAGCGGTGATTGGCTAAAATACGAACACGAGATCACCTAGCATCCTTAAAACAGTAAATTTCGAGCAGACAAACAAAATAACAACCGATCAGCTAATGTACGGCTACAAGTTTTGTTGATTTATCCCGCTAATCGTGGATTACTTTCCCGCATTTGCCATGGTATTTTTATTAATCCCACTTCCCGCGATGGAATAAAATCCCGCTTCCCGCCAATATTTCTCTTAGACTCCCGAATTCCACTTGAATTTTAGGTGCATCCCGCCATCCTGCAAAACCGGTACAGGCCCCTCCACCAAGAGGAAACTAACACCGGCTTGCTCTTAGGTTTGTTGATTTTAACACAGATTTGTTCAAGTGACCCAGACTAAGTCATTCCGATTAGTAAATGTTATACAACTTCGGATGTACATTGCAACACCCCCGCCGTTTCTGTTTCTGTCACGTCTAACAATATCATGCCTGAGACTTTGATCTGGATCAGAATTTGCAATTGGTATGCTATCATCAAGTCGAGTTTCATTTAGTGTCAAAATATCAAAAGGTTTGTCATGCATATAGATTAATAGGTCATCAAAATGTTTTATCAAACTACCAATATTTAAATGGGCAATTCTGAACCTCCTAAGTTTAAGCAAAAGAAAGGCGGTGTTTGGTAACGGGGTTTTTCTGTGAACGTTATTGCCATTTTCATACTCTATTGTGCGACTATTAGGACCTGTGACACAGTCCTCCATCCCATATTATAGAAGTCTTGTCTATAAAGTGTTGGATCCTTTTGGGGATTTTTTTGGGGAATTTCCAAAAAGTGCTTTGAATCCCATCTACAATGTGGTGCATAGTCACTTTAAAGACCATGTAAAGTCCGTTTTGCGCATACGTTTTGCGCAAGCCTACATTCCAATGGTCGGGACTCGACCATTGGTCAATGTAATTAAATTGTGAAATATTTAATAATATACACGGCAATACATACCAACACATCTCCTTCCAATCAATTTGTATCCTTTCTTACATACACATGTGTAAGAACCTAAGGTGTTGTTGCAAGATCCAGAGACTGCAGGGCCGCATGGTGATGACAAACATTCATCGATATCTAAACCAAACAATATTTTGTAGAAGTGTATCATTATATTTGGAATTCAATTTTTGATGAACCTGTGGACAAGAAAAATTATTTTAACCAAGAAATATTTCCAGAAATTGAGGCGCCCGTTTGGCGTACGCCTCAAGGCGTAGTCCAGCTGAGCTATACGAGCATTTTTAACATGAGCCTATGGGTCGGGAGATAGAGTAATCACTCCCTATGTATTGACTTTAAATAAATACTATTACTACTACTACTATAAACCTACTGTTCTGTTTTTCTTTTTATTTTCTTCCACGACAAAATATTATTACATGAATCTGGTATGCTGAATTATATCATTCTATTAAAAAATTTATGCATCGGTTATACTTCTAATTTCCATACTTGTCATCATTTGTTACTGATGAATGACCTTCAATATTTTACCTATTTGATAGTATATTTTCTTGGCATAAACAGTTGATTTGTGCACCATCTACCCTGATTATCGCATATCAATTATGGTATAAAAAAGCTTTCAAAACTGTGCAAGTGTGTATTGCCAACATATGTGCATCTACAATGTTCTTGCATGCCCGCTAAAGTTTATTATGAGTTATCAAGAAGAAGTTGAACCCGACATGTTTTAACAAGAACATCATAAAACTGAATATATCATCTTTGTGAATTTATGGCCGGAATCAGTTTCTGCAAGTTGAATATATATAAGCCTTTTTTTCAACTGACATACTATAACTCTAACCTCGATAATTAGTCAACTATGTATAATATATATTTGTGATGTTTATAGAAAAAATATATTCATTTAAACATCAGTCTCTCTCTTAATATGTTTACAAGCTACTGAGTATTGATTGAACTCCTTGACAACAATGCAATATTCACCATGAGCAGATACATGTACGCTTAGCGTACCTATTTTTTACTTTATAGGTGTAAATGTATTGTGGAATTAACCATCACTACTTGGGTGAACTTTCTTTGTGTTGAGGTCAGGATATCAACAAAACATTTACTCGCATTGCATTGCATTGCATTGCATTGCATTGCATTGCATTGCATTGCATTGCATTGCATTGCATTGCATTGCATTGCATTGCATTGCATTGCATTGCATTGCATTGCATT
Organism: Paramuricea clavata; assembly: GCA_902702795.2. Taxonomy (NCBI): domain Eukaryota; kingdom Metazoa; phylum Cnidaria; class Anthozoa; order Malacalcyonacea; family Plexauridae; genus Paramuricea; species Paramuricea clavata. Next base: position 8,408 of record CACRXK020014401.1, read on the forward strand.
GCAGAGGTGGTGTCTTCCCAGAATATCTATTGCAGCATAAAAAGTTGCCCCATGGCCATACCAGCACAACTCCTTCGCCCCCACATATTCCAAATGTGGAAGGATGTAGGCTTTGTACAATTTCGTTGCAACTTGCAACTTCAATGGGGATCAAACGCCTTATTCCTCGTAAGACCGCCACTTTCGAATAAACCTTCTTGAGCATTTCTTTTATATGGGATTCACAAGTTAAACGGTTGTCTAGATGAACTCCTAAAATTTTGACGACCGTTGCCATTTGAATGGAGGTATCAGCAACTTTTATATCGTAATCGAAATCAGATTCTCCCATTATCATAGCCTGTGTCTTACCAGCATTCAAAGTAAGAAAATTATTGTGAAACCACAGGTCGAGTGTTTATATATCCGTGTTGATCGAAAGCTACAGTCTTGCGGGACATTGATCGGAATAATAAGTACTTGTATCACCCGCATATAAACGAAGGGAGGAACTGGTTACCAATGAGTTTATATTATTCAAGAAAATGCTGAACAACAAAGGCCCAAGTAAACTACCTTGAAGAACACCACAATGGACAGGAAGCCAATCCGAAAATGAATCATTGCACTTCATCCTTTGTATACGGCCATGCAGGTAGGAACGAATCAAGTCTACGGCTGATTTGTCTAAACCATATGACTTTAATTTGGCGAATAGCAAGTTGTGTCAGAAAGAATTAAATGCTTTAGAAAGATCAATGGCCACCACAGCAACATCCTTTTTATCATCCAGAGCAGATCTCCAATCTTCTGTTAACTTTAAAAGAGCAGTACAACAAGAGTGACCATGGAGGAAACTTGACATGTTCTGAGAAAATCGTGGAAAAGGGTGGATACAATTGGCTTTCTGCCAGCTAAGCATGACGGTGGGAGTCTGTAGGTTGCTTTCGAACGAAATGGCGGCTGCGAGAGCCAACGATTTTGCTTTGAAAATACAATATCCATCTAGCTTGTATCCATCGATAATTTTTATCTACAGAAAAACAACCAGGCAACTTTTAACTATATGCAGGTGTGATTTCATGAAGTTCTGTGAAATAATGGCGAAGAAAATGCGTTGAGAAAGAGGCGAGATATGAACACACTTCGCAGAGAATTTCTTGAAAAAAACTAGTCTTAGGAACAAAAACAGGTCAATTCGAGCTTTAACTAACGATCGGATTAATTTTTTTGAAAATTAAATATTACTGATAGGTGTTGTACTGGAATTCTAATTTATTTCTATCCTATGAACACATAAGTGCCACTTTAATCTTTGTGAAATTGACAATTTGTGTCATGTTTTTGTTCGAATTCAGTCAGAGAACTCGCGTCTCTTTGAACAAATTGCTAAGCCTAAATATAGTCAATGTGAATTAATTGCCTCTGATTATAGGAAGAAAATTTAATAGTCGATATATTCCCTGGATTTCAGTTGTGTATTCTAATATTTAAAATGATTTTTAAAGTATTTTGGTTCGGAGGTGTTTGTTTAAACCATACAGTTTTGTATTTATGCCCTCTTTTTAGTAGTAATAAATGTGTACTTGATAGTCGTATAGTATATATTGATAAAATCTTAATATATATTTTAAAATATTTTTTGGCTTTTAACATATGCTCCTCAACTATGGATATTTTATTGTTTTTATACTTTATTTACAAAATATATAAACTTTAATTTCAGATACAGGCATTTTGATATGCTGTTTATTATATACAGTACAACCATACATACAAGCCACTTTGAATTCTAAGAAAATTCAGCCTGTTTTTGGCAATTACACACATTCATTGACTTCAACTGACCTTTGCATGTTCTCCTAAGTCTTAGCTAAATCTAAAATGAAATCTCTATCAGTGTTTGTTTTTGCGGTGTTGAGTAGGCTTGCCATTAACTTACATGGAGTAGGTTAGTCTGGCCAGATGTACGTTTTGTAATTCATGTAGCCAAACATATTTCCAGGAAAATATAATGGGTTTATCAGGTTTTATACGTTGTTAACGGTACAGTGCAATATGTAGTTTTGACCACAGTCAGCTGTGCACACTTTATGGTCAGGTGTTAGGGTGGTGTGGCATCCTCCGAACATTTATGAAATCAGTACGGTCCTAAAAGTCGGTCCTCGAAACGTTTAAGGTATTAATACTGTCAGTTCAGTTTTGACCCAAAACAGATGATCATTTTGTGCATCCAATATGTCAAAACAGATAAACAATTGGGTGCGAATTGTTAATAATATTGCAAAACCAGTAGAGTGCATCAGTCTAACGAGCTTGGCGGCTTTTGCCAGATTTTCAATGGAAACAAAAGTAAATTTAACTCTTTTAAAGAATTAATATATTGATCACTAAATAAACCGTTTCAAATAATAGGTTTAACTGAAACTTAGCTAAATGAAACTAACGAAGATCGCTTTAAATTCGAAAATTATGATTTCGTAAATGTAAACTGGTCAATTAAAAGCGGAGGGGGAGTAAGTATTTAATTACGGGAACCACTCCGTATTTTTATAAAATACAAAAGAACAGTAACTCCGAATAACATTTTGTTTTGATTTATTGAATCTACGTTTCGACTAGATTGTAGTCATCTTCAGGACTAGTGTAAGATTACAAATACAGCTATATATAAAGAGAAGAAAGGCGGAGCTTAATGTCAGTGAAATACAGTATGATCAATTCTTTAGATGCTTTAGCGCCATGGTTTAGTCCCGGGTTTCGCCTCCGTATAGTAAGAGACTCTTTATACAATAACAGAGACCAGTGATCAGACTTGTCAATTATTTTACAGTTGTTGAAAATTAATTGAGTAATATTAGTGTTTATAGGGTTAGATGCGTACGGTGAGAGTTCCATAAGAGTTTTAACGTATTGAAAATATACACAGGAGTTGATGTGGGCGTTGATCTCTGAGTTTTCGCGCGTACTATGTTCTTTTAAACGCGTGTAGAGACAGCGGTCCGTTTTGCCAATATAAACGCTTCGGAAGCCCGGGCATGAAAATTCATAAACCACGGAGCTTTTATATTCGTCCGGCGTCTTGTCTTTGCATGACAGGAAGCAATTCGAGTTCGTGGTTCGCCAGTTCAAAATAAACTTACACGGACTCTTTAGCAAACGGCGTGTTTTACTCATAAACTTCTTTGTCAAGGTGTTGCCATAATTGCCAATCAACGGTAGTCTTATCCATATCTTGGGTAGGTTGTCTGGGGTAGTACTAACTGCTTGGTCGACGTGCGTGGTGTTATTATGTAAAGGATTTAATTAGCTTATTAGCAAGGTTATGAGAGAAACCGTTCCAGGACATAAATTCTTTGATGGCCTTGAGTTCAGTATGCAGTAGCTGTGGATTGCTGCAAATTTTATATGCGCGGTTCACTAACCCAGCCGGCAAAGCGACGTCGAAACAACGTCGAAACGACGTCAGAGGATGTCGTCGAAAAGGTTGAAAACGCAACGGAATCGACGTTGAGAAATCGACGTCGTTTCAACGTCTGGAAATCGACGTCGTTTCAACGTCGAGAAATCGACGTCGAAACGACGTCAGAGGATGTCGTCGAATCGACGTCGAAAAAGGGTTGAAAATGCAAACGGAATCGACGTTGAGAAATCGACGTCGTTTCAACGTCTGGAAATCGACGTCGTTTCAACGTCTATGAATCGACGTCGTTTCAACGTCTGGAAATCCATTTCGTTTCCATGTTTCATTTTTGACGTTGTATCGATGTTTAAAAGCAGGTGAAAATGCAAATGATCGACATTGGAGTAATGACGTCATTTTGACATGCATGTTTCTACGTCAATTCAACCCAAACCCAACGCTGGACATTTTTTTCAAAATATTTATTCACTTAACATATACATAAATACACACAAAAATATTTAACATAAATATAGTTCATAAATGCTACCGATGTGTTCTTGTCTTGTGTTTCTCTTGTTTCTCACCACCTTTCCTATCTGTTTTATCGCCATGCCCACTCATGTTTAGGGTTGACATAAGCTCGCTGGTCATTAATCTAAAGAATAAGAAAATTCGTAAAAATACATGCAGAGAAATAATAAGCATTCAGACACAGAATTTAATTAGTGATCCTAAAGCAACTTTGTCTTGTGATCATAGATATTATATTCGCAATGGGTTTTTCATTGTTCGGTTTCCCGAACGTGCCTATAGCTGTTGGTTACTGAAATCACCAACCCTAATCTTTTTATCTGACGTTTGCAGAGCTATAGTAGCAATTTTTCGTACCCAGTTCAGGGCGATAGTTCCATACTAGTTATGTAGAGTATAACCGGTTTGTTTCAAAGTTAATACAACATTTAATGCATGTTTGTGCCTTGTGTACCGCTGCAATTGACGAAAAATATCACTCTCAAGCATGAACGTTTCTAAAAAAATTAACCAGACCTACGTTTTTGCTACGAGGAACACAAAACCCAGGTTGAAATAACAGGCTCCAGAATTATCATACTGTACACTGATGAAACTGTAACTACCTGCTCATTACGTCGCGGACATTGTCTTTGACACTGGATCCACCTATCTTCTCATACAGGCTCATCTCAAAGAAGAGCCTGCAACAATCTCAAGGAAATCACAACCCACTATTACTATGATAATTTATTTCCAATCCAACTAATCCTATTCCCTGAAATTTGTGTGCGTGATGCAGTGTGAGTAATA
>CACRXK020014402.1:0-13114 GCA_902702795.2 Paramuricea clavata
CCCATCTCGGGGATCTACTACACCTTGGGTAGAGTCCAACATGGGGGAACCACGACCCTCTGAGGACATATAATTATATCATAATCATATTGCTGTAATAGTGAGTCTGTGGGGCGACACTTTGGCCACAGTTTAAAGTATAATCGGAGCATTTCTCCTCGACAACCCTTCTCCCACAACATTGTGTGTGTCATAGTTGTTTTCTTAATTGTCCTAGAATATTCGCTTAACGAATTGGTGCATTAAAAAATACTCGTCATTAAATATATCATCATCCTGAAATTGCTCCAAAAATCGCAGAGTGAAATGAGATCAGGACAATTATGAAATATTGAAAAAAGTCTAGCATCGTAATTATTACAAAAGAATTTTTGTATCCATCTTTCAAATGCCAAACATGTCGTTTTTATTTTACATAGTTTTTAATACAGTATTATATTGGATGAAATAGAGATGCGACAAAACAATGTGGCCACCAAACCCGTTCGCATTTACGCAACTCTTTAAAATGAGCGTTATAATTAAGCTGAGAGTAATAAGATGCACTAAAAAAGCAAAACATCTTCTCAGTTTCCTATCCATTTGTCTCTCGTAAATGTGAGCAAATTTAGTGTTATCACTTATCTAAAGTCACATTTTATATTTAAATTTTATATGCAATTAGGACGCTGGAACAAGGCAAGGATTTCTCCAATTCGGCAATATTTCGCTGAAAGGAAATGACTTGTTATAATCTCAAACGTCATTATCATTTAGACATATCAGCCTCTAGAACAATATAAATTGAGATGAAAAATAGTCTATACTTCATGGTTATATAGCAAATTGTGGTCATAATTCAAAATTATAGAAGAAAAAATTAGAATCGCACATCTTTCTAGTATATTTTGACTTCCGGTCTGAAAAATTTCCTCACGGTACATTTGTGCTAACTTGACGAATGATATCATATGCATGCATCTTACGATCGGTCGGACCATTCTTAGATTCGACTCGACGTGTCCCTTTTATCGTTCCAGCCTCCCTGAGTATACTATAGGTAAAGTAATGCAGTGCATGGAAAAAATTAAAGTAACTTATATTCATACAATACAAAAATGCTTTTTAACTATTTATTATTAGCATGACAAAATTACTGGATACTGATTGGTTGAGAGGAGTACAATTATTTCATCAATTGTACTGCAGTACAATTAATGATTTTCCCAAAACAAACAAAATGGCGGAAAGGTATTTTAACAAAATATAAATGTGAAATGAAATTGCCCTAGAGGAACTAGATGAAAATACGAACAAAAGCACCAAATGTTGCTTTAATTTAACAAAATAACTAAATGAAAATACGAACAAAAGCACCAAATTTTGGTTGATAATCTGACAGGACTGGGCTTTGGCGAGAGAATATTATGTTGACATTGAGAAGTATCCAATTTTGTCATGCTAATAATAAACAAGTAATCATGCGATGCTGCTCGTACAATAAGGGTTAATAGTACTCGTGATGTTTGGAAATTTGCTAAATGGCCCGTACAATTTTGGCAAAATTTCCAAACATCACTCGTACTATTAATCCCTAATTGTACGAGCAACATCGCATGATTACCTATACTAATATTAAAATAAAATACTGAAATACGCTTATCTTGGAAATATGCTTGCACTAAACTACTACTAATATATTAATAATTGATTTCGTGCGTACTTATAATTAATTCAATCATGCATTAGAGATTTTCAGTGGCAATCCAGCCATATAGCAACTGGCAATGCTATCGCAATTTTTTATGATTTGCTTCAACCTATTTAGATGCAGGTTTAATAGAACAGCATATAGGCCGGTATTCTTTATCAACCATACTTGATTAAATTATTCGGTTAACAAAGAATTAACATGCATGGTTTTACATGCAGCACGAACATTTCCTGCAAATTGTATTTCGTTTTCAATCTTAGGTCACCAAAATACCACGCTTTGAGAAGCTCGTTAATAGTTCAGTGAATCTCTTGCTCATATTACTGTAGCAAATGACAACAAAATACAACTTGTAGCGAGCTGTATGGATTATATGATTCTGGCATTGATGGTACCGTTAAGCTATCGGCTATAACTGGGATGAAAAATCTCAACATAAACGCCGTTTTCAAGGCTTGGCTGAAATGAGCATGTAGTTAAAAGGTTTATTTCAAAATTAAAAAATTAAAAAATTATCTAGATTTTCTTCGCAGGTCCTGCATGAAAGTCATGATTTTGTCATATATAATTGCTCCTAACTCCCGCCTATAACCGAGACAATACCAATTGTTATTCTGACATTTATTGCAGGAAGTCCAATTATTTATTGCAACAATTTATTGCAGGAAATAATTTGACCACTGTAAGGGAAAATAGTGAAAAAACATGAATTTTCTAGCTCTTTTGCTTACAACAGTTACGATAACGAGATCATAATCCTCGTCTCACCCTAGACATCCAGTCTCATTTTTCGTATGAAAAAGGTTAATTTAATTTTCAAGTCAATTTTGACATAATGGAGGAAAAATCTTCAATATCCTCGTCCCGTCCGCCTTTGAAATAAAGCTTCTTCGACTATGCTCGAAAGGTATAAGCAGGAAACAGTTTTAACTTCACAACGAGTAAATAAGAATTACAAAGTAAATCAATTGAAGCACACAATGGCAAAGTTTTTCAGTCCATGTTCCTCCGCATGTGATATGAAGAATAGAAGTTGAAGAATTTGGAATAAGAATATTTGTCGAAATTGAAAGTTGTAACGCAGTTTTACTTAGAGTCAAACAATACCGAAGCTTGGGCTATAGCGGTATGAGAGAATGGCGTCAGATTCCTCATTAGGCGAAAAAAGGCGTCTGATTCCTCATTGCCTTAAATGCAAAATAAACCAAACTCAGCACAGTCTGCATGATCGAACACCCCGCTTATAGCCTTAGTCTTCTGTATCAATTCCATTTTTAAACTTGAAAAAGCACTTACAAAAACAGAAATACAGCAAAACGAGACAGTAATATGATTGTGAAATGCAAGACCACAAACTAGTGCCTTGCTGCCATAACTCGATCCCTCAGACACTTTGTCAATATCGCATCATGAGCCATGACCAAAACTTGCCGAGCACCCTCTTAGACTACCAGATGTGGCTGGATCCATCCCCACCGAATGTCAAATCTTCGTCCTTATTCACCTGACCTTCAAACATGACCCTATGCCTGTTAATTGTTGCTGCGGTTATTGTTGTAGTTGTCCAAACCGTTGTTGCAAAATAGATAGTATTAAAGAGCTTACGAACAGGAACACACCAAGCAAGGCATTATATGCATTCCTCTATACTTCTCCCTATTCCCACACGTTTTAAAAAATTTGTTCGTAAGACCGAGAGCATCGATCCTCTTTAAAGTTAAATGCTCCTTAACAACTTGGTCCATGAATGGATGAAAATAATTATAGAGGTATCCACAGTTAAACCTTCAAAAGAAGTACAGTCCCTCCAAAACAAAGCCAGTGCGAAATTGATGGAGAAAGTTCTTTAAGAGAGTAAGAAATATTGGAAATGTGGTGATAAGTATTGATAATATGCTGCAGCAATGAAAAAGAACCTTTGAAAAGGATATTTGTTTCATGTGAGCACAAAATGTAAATTTAGTCTAGTACATAGTTCATTCAAAAATTCAGTAAAAATACTTCCATTTATGCTACATGCATGAAACTTAACTTCGGGTACTTGTAGATAAAAACTGTCTCTCTCTGTTACATTCATAAAATTGTTGACATATTTGAAATTTGAACCGGTAAATATACGTTTATGCATAATTGCAACATTTTTCATATCATAATTTATGCAAATTTATGCACGTTATTACGTCAACCAAACTTGTGATAAAATTGAAATTGGTATCGTTGGAAAGTGGAAGTTCTCCTCTTTCGAACGATGCAATTTCTGTTTCCATACGATGTATTGTTTGAAAGATATTTGCGTTTAAAACAACACTACTCAAAATTGCTACATTTCGACCGGATGAGAATGAGTTAACTCCCAGTTCTATTCAGTATATAAGTATTCACCCGTGAGAATACTCCAATTCCAAATAAAGGTCAATCTCCATACACTTCCATCTAAGATTTGATCATCAACTCCCAAGGTGCAGCTAAGCAACTTTCTTACGAACTTAACCCCGGTAAAGCCTGTGGTCTTGATGAAATCCCAACTAGAATCCTTAAGGGCGCCAGCTTTCGATTTATCAGAAACAAAAAAATTGTCGTTGAATTTTAATGGAGGTATGCCAGAGCTCTCAGATTTACTTGTGCGTAAATAAGAAGTACAGTCCCTCCAAAAATCTAGCTTGTTCACATGAAGCGTTTTAAACTCTGTCTGTACCAGTTTCGTACTATAGGACATGACTAAGTTATCGGTAAGCTATGTACAGTTGAAATCTAGATGTCATGTGTGGTGCATTGGTACATGTAATGTGATGGAGTGTTGCTATATTGTAGACAACTGCTTTGTTGTCTACGGCTATCAAATTTTATAATTAAAATATTTATGGAAAGTGAAAGCAGCAGCCATATATAGGCCATATGACGGTACACATTATTTGTATTAAAACTTGGTGATGCAATTGCAAATTCTTGTCATGGAAGAAATTGAAACAAGTTGCTGCTGGAAATACTAAGAATATTCTTAGAAGTGGTGCATGGACTCCAAAAAACCGCACAACTGCATGCAATGTCGCGTACGAATATTGACGAAGTGCAGCAATGAATTTCAATTAACAATCGACTGTGTCTCACAATGCGCCGTTGATAGTCCAGACATTGATGTTTACGATTTTACTTGGTATGACGATTATATGGCAATTAACGTAGACCTACTGTATAAGAGCTCTGGCATATGCAATATATGTTACTTCTGTCTGGGAGTGGTTTTCTCCTAAAACTTTAGAATACATCTTATACGCCAAGCGCAAGTTACTCACTTCCAAAGTTTTGTTTTTCATTTTTTGGGTAACGTTGGCCACAAGGAGATATACTTCAGCTTCAGCTACGCTTCCCTCAGGAAAACGACTTTTAATGACAGACAATGCGTCATAAAATGACGTAAGCGCGTCTTTATAAGACCCAACATAGAAATGAGCTACTGCAAACGCCCTACGACACTCAAATTCTTCGAGTTTATAACAGGATTCATCAGAAATTTTCGGAAGTCGCAGAAGTGCGTGTTTAAGGGAATCAATTGCTGTTATATATTCCCGCATTTTGTTTTGAATGTGACCCTTCCACGTATAACATCGAAAGATCCAAAGATGTTGGCTTACTTCTGGCAGTGATTCTGCTATTTGGGTAGATCTGTCAATTACCTTTCTCGCCAATTTAAACTTTCCAATATTATTTAAAGCTTTAACCATTGAGATGTGAAATATAACCGTTACCTCTCGAATAATAAAATTGCTTCTCAGTGTGATCTCTAACTCAATATCAAGAGCTTCTTGAAGGAACGCTAGGCCAGCTTTATACTTTCCGGACTCAACTTGTATTGAACCTAATCTCAAATATAGTATAGGTAAGAACGGCTTATGACTTTCTTTGATTAATGATAAACTACTTTCCAACAATTCCATGTACATGTTTTCATCTACCTTCAAATCTATAAGATGTATAAAAATTACACTTTGCATAATTGAACGTTCTTGATCGCAATGCGTATTAACTTCAAGTGCAGTTTTGAAACATTTTATACTTTCAGTGTTGTTGCCAAGCGCGTTATGCACCTGTCCAATCATACAGTAACATTCAACTGCACCACGTATATACCTATTGGAGCTTGGCTTCTCAGCATGCAGTGTTTCCCATATTTGCAGAGCCTGTTCAAGTGTTGCAAGACCAGAAGATGAATCATTGAAACCCAACTGCGATTGCCCTAGCAAAACTAAGATTTCAGCGATTTCTTCAGTACCTTCATCGCACAATTTCATTTTTATTCTAAGTACTTCATCAAAAGACGCAGCTGCAGATTCAAATTTGTTTAGCCATTTATACGCTTCTCCTTTCCCGATATAAACCTCGGCTAAATGAACATTACAGCTGCTGCTCCCATCATGAATGGCTGTCATAATTTCAAGGGCCTGATCAAATGCATTAAGAGCAGAAATATAATTCTCAGCATTATTCTCAGCCAAGCCCATTTTGAGGTAACAGAACGCGGTTTCCCAACGTTGTTTACCATATTGCTTAAGTGAAAGATCAAGTGCGTTACGACATGTGTCAACTCTTAGACCTTGTTTTTTTTCATTATCGATTTGAAAATTATAGCAATTGAGCAATCGCGCAGAAAAACAACTCACAGACATCTCTGATATCATCGGAAATATTCTATCTGTCAAGGAACAACAGTCATCAGACATCACTGATTTTTCAAGAAACGTGATCCTTTCATCCAAAAGAACTTCTTGTCCTACACAAACACCAAGATCAGCTAAAAGACAATCACCGTATGTGAATATTCGAAATAAATATTGTGAAGCATTGTATGCCTTATTTTCTACCTGCCGCTCTAATTGATCAACAAAATTTAAAAAGTAAAGTTGTGTCTCATCACTTAAAATTTGTATTGACCATCTAGTTAAAAGATAGACAAACAATATTAATTGCTCGCCTTTATATTCCCTTTGCGTCATAGATAAAGTCTCATCACAATCACCAATTAAAAAGATATTGTAATTACCAATTTCTTTACAAACCTCAGTGGCCTCTTTACTCAATTTCCTTGATTTGCTGTACTCTTTGGAGTCAGTATAAAAAAGAGTAAGAAGCTGCAAGCATAAACATTTTACAAGTTGTTGGTCTGCGCAATTTTGCAAACCATCGACATATTTTTCAATACATTCAATACCTGACTTTATATTTCCTTTGGAAATAAGTGAAATTCCTTCATAACAACCTAATTTTGCTGCACTACCATCCGATAACAGCATGACATTTTCACGTATATGTTTAGGTATTTCTAAATTTTCTAAATACTTAGATGAGAAAAACAGTGGAAAGGCAATACTTAGAAAATACTTGCTGACATGCAACTTTGAGTAAGCGTCGATGTATTGCTCTGTTCTGCATTTTTCTATAGCAAAATCATATAATTTGGAAATATCTAGCGATTCAAGGGAGGGTAAACCAATAAGAAAAAGAAATATTTCAGACTTGGACAAGATGCGAAAAAGATCTTGACAATTTTCTGAACTACACGTGCTTGTCGTAAAATAATGAATAGCAATCGATAGATGCTCCATTGCGTCTTGCAGTTGGGGAGTGTCCACCGAATTCCCAGAAAGAAAATCGTCATGAAACCTTTCAAAAAGAAGAAAGTAATACCTACAAAAGCGAATTCTAGAGGATTGAAAGACATTCTTAAAATCGCTTTGTTTTGCTTTATCTGCAACAAAAGAATGAATGAGAGGGTGAATAGAGTAATATTCTGCACAGGGATCTTCATCAATTAGTGATTTCTTCATAAGTGTTTTAAGGCTCCCGACAGCTTTCACAACACCAATTTCATCAGAAATAACATCAACTGCAGCATCTTTACTTATTCTACCGGATGAAAATACGATTAACGAAATCAGCGCGCGTTTGTCACTTAATGACAGCTGCTCAAAAGGAGTATCGAATAACCCTTTCATGTTTTGCTCGTATGACCTGTCTATCTCTAAAAGATTTCCAGAAAGATTTAATTCTGCAAGTATTTTATTCGCCATATCTTCATTATTGTTTTCAACTATCGAAGCAACAAGTTTTATAGCCAGAGGAACATTGGAAGAAATTCTAGCCACATTTGCAACAACACTTTCAGAAAATGAAGGAAGAAGTTGACGAACAAATTCAACAGACGAAACTGGATGAAGGGGTCGAATTCGGATGTCTCGAAAACATTCTATTAGATCGCGCATATTTTCTAAAAGCTCCCTTGTTGTAAAAACTACATTAACGTTAACATTACTGTCTAACAATTGTCCAAATAAACCCGCAAGTCTAACGGAACAGTTTTCACTCGACAGAAGATCATCAAGATTATCAAATATAAGAAAAATTCGAGACGAAAGTTCTCTTAGAATACTTACTAGCTTGTCAATAGGTGGTAAACTAAGATCAGCTAAATTAGTCTTAAAAATACTTAAAATTTTAGATAAAAATTCATCTGCTGTTCTAATACCCTGTAATTTAAAAAAATACACAGGGCAGGTGAGAGACAAAAGACGACGTGCTACTTCAATAGCTGTGGATGTTTTACCAAATCCAGGAGATCCCCAGATGTTTACCAGTCGTGTTGATTGACCAGTTATAAGGTTTGTAATTTGTTCAATTTCATCTTCTCGGCCAGCGAACAATGGAACAGCGCTCGGAACATATGATTTGGGTAACGTTTCTATAGGTTTAATAAAGTACCATTAATTAATGGTACAAGTACGTAGTTAAATACGAGGTTCTAACTTATATATGAAAACAATTGTGCTATATAGTTTGCAAACTTTGTTCTACGTAACTACGTTACTTTCGAAAGCCAAACATACATGTATTGAGACTTAAAGTGCCCCTAATGCTTCAAACGTTTTTTCGCGATATCAAATCTTGGCATGATTTCTAGTATTTTGCCGAAAACAAAAATGAATTTCGTCAAATCCTCCAATTTTTATGGCAGTTTAAAGTTGGTAAAAAGGCACTTTTTGTGGACCACTTCCGTGGCCACAAGGAGTCTGAAACGAGTGAATTTTGTGACGTCATCCGAGGTACTCGTGAAAACCACATGCAAATTCACTGTAGATCATATACATATATTGCGTTTGTTTGCTTTGGTAAAAAAGATGGTCAATAGTTGTGTAGCGGCCAATTGCACGAATAAAGCTTGCCTAAGTTCAGGTATAAGTCTTCACACTATTCCTTATTACAACGATGATCGACCTGAAGCAAAGAGAAGACGGAAAATCTGGGTTGACTTCGTGAAGGCAAAACGGGTCTTCGAGCCTTCGAAGGCTTCGACTTTATGCTCAATTCACTTTCTGCCTGAAGATTACGAGCGAAGATTCTCCAGTTTGCCTAATCAAACGAAGCCAAATCATCCGAGGTTAAAGAGAGATGATCTTGGCATTTGCGTATACCCAAGTATTCATGCTGTAGCGACGAAACATGCAAGCGAACCAGATACGCAAAGTCCTAGGGATAGACGCATGGTGAGTTTATTGAATTTTTTGCACGATTTTTTTCAATTTTTCTGAGTTGTTTCCAACGTATATTGTATAGCATTTAATTATGTAATTATATATAGGATATATATTATATATATTATATATATGTTATAGTCCATTGTATCTTTCATATAGTTCATAAAAGCTATCACAGAAGAAAGCACATGCCATGGGGAAGTCGAAGGTTCGAAGATGGACGTCGTCACCAAGCGCACACCAAAGTCGACTGCACAGCGCAAGAAAAGGAAGCAAGAGTTAGGGCCCCAAGAGCTGGAGATGCTTGGAGAAAGTCACCCTGACGAGCCAGTAAATGTAAGGTCACCAGTCACTTACTATTATAAATGCAAATGCCAGGTTTATAATTATACTATAAATTATACTCAGCCTATGGAAGCGTTTTAATGTAAATACACGCAGATGCGCCCTACTTTGTTGTTTTACTCAGTCTAATGCCAGACTATTTTACTCATCAGGGAGAGCATGCTGCCACTCAATGGATTAATTAGACTATCTGCCCATGCAACTTTGTTATTACATCTACCTAATGCACTTATCAATGTTAAGCCGCAGAGGGGGGGGGGGTCGGGCATAGGTGGGGCATTTGATTTTTTGAGCAAATTTTCAATCAAATGCCCCACCGTCAGGCAATAAATATTGGTCAAATACCCCACCATTTTGCAATAAATTGCAATAAATACTATATTAATAAAAGTCATTTGGTTCAAATTGCCCCAACTTGGGACCAAAATGCTAATCAAAATCCCCAGGGTGGTGATGCAATTGATGATCAAATACCCCACATATGCCCAACCCCTCTGGGGATTAACATTGATAGGTGCATGATGTCAGACAATTTTAATACTTGTCGGGGGAGAGTGCTGCCACCCAATGGGTTATTAAAAATATTGTTTTATTACTTTATACTCATAGATCCTCACAACTGATACCGATACACAGATGCCAAACTTGAATGCTGATTTGGAAACAATCTTTGAAAAAAACCGAAGACTGAAGAACCAAATCATTACCCTGCAAACAATTGCACAAGAGAAGAAAATTAAAATGAAACAAATGAAACGCAAAGGTATTAAGCCCATATATAATACTGTATAATATGGTGCAATTTAATCTACTGTAGGTTTAATATCATACAATGCAATCGAAAAGGCTATTACCTGTATATGAAGCAGCATTCTATTTTAATACATATCTAGTAAACAAGCTTGAACGATTATTGGAACAAAAATCAGTGTCTGAAAAAGAGAGTGAAAAGGAAGAAACTGAGATGGAAGAAGTAACAGAGAGCGAAACTGATGATGAAGAAGCCATGGAAGATGAGAGTGAAACCAAAGACCCGGCTTACGAGGTGGAAGAAGCTGAGGTGGATAGTGAGGCTGAAGAAGAAGAAATAGAAGAAGAAAGTTTGGGGTAAGTATTTTATACTATTGTGATAAAAATATAGATTTTACACAACATTTACCACACTGATTAGTACCATTGTTTTAGCCACTCAAAGGAAATTTGTTATTCGTTTCTTTGCACCATCATGGCAGAATATATATACCAAAGTCATGATCTCATGATTTAGTACTTTTTTTACTTGTGATAGGTTATTGCAAGTCGACGGCAATCTGCGAACAGAACCAAAACACATTGTGTTTTTGTCACAGCTTCTGTTGCTTTTCAACTTTTGCCATTGTTGCAAGA
Organism: Paramuricea clavata; assembly: GCA_902702795.2. Taxonomy (NCBI): domain Eukaryota; kingdom Metazoa; phylum Cnidaria; class Anthozoa; order Malacalcyonacea; family Plexauridae; genus Paramuricea; species Paramuricea clavata. The sequence continues at coordinate 10,951 of CACRXK020014402.1, forward strand.
CTGACAATCCATTAGTTGAGGCAAAAGGTGTTGGAACTGAAGCAGTTGTCACCACTACATGCAACAACCCAAAGTGCCCACAGAAGACTACAATTTGGCATAGCCAACCTAGAATGCCTGGACGTAAAACACCTGCTGGTAATTTCCTTTTGTGTATGGCAGTTTTACTCGGTGGTGGCTCTTACACTAAATTACGGCAAATATTTCTGCACATGGGTCTTGGATGTATTTCACATAATACATACTTCCATTATCAGAGAGTAAGTACAGTATATGCTAAACAGACTTATTTATTTATCTAATACATTATGGTTGCACTTTTCACTCAACCCTTTTCAGTGAACAGTTTGACAGTATTGGAAAATTGCTTGAAATTTGCCCTCATCATGAGAGTCTTGGTTTAAAATATATCTGAAGTAATGTAAATTATGTTTTAGACTGTGTTATTTCCAACCATCTATCTACACTGGAAGAAGTACCAGGCAATGTTGATGGAGAAGGCTAAACAAGTGAAAGATGGTGTAGTGATAGCAGGGGATGGTCGCCATGACAGCATGGGACATTCGGCCAAGTTTTGTGCATATACAATTTTTTGTTGTACGTTTGCACAAATCATACATTTCAATCTTGTACAGGTAGGAATTATTTTGCAGGCTGCTTATTAGAATCTGCATCATGCAATCGGAAAATGATGATATATAAAGTTCTTACACTCACCAGTGAATTGATCAATGTACTTATTGCAGCTCTGTTTTTCACTTTTTCTCCATTGTAGAGAAATCAGGCAGGAAGTAGTCCAGCGATGGAGTTCATGTCTTTCAAGTTATGCATGGATTACATGATTGCATATGGCCTTACCATAACAACATTTATATCAGACAGGCACACTTCCATTGCAAAACACATGCGGACAGTCCTGAAGAACATTGTCCATTATTTTGACATCTGGCACTTGAAGAAAAGTAAGAGCAATTCCTACCTACAACATGTACAATTTGCTCTGTAGTACATAGTACTGTATTAAATGCACATGTTTATTATTTGTGGGCTCTCATTACAAGAGGCCTGGACATTAGCTTTGTTCACTTTTTATTTCTTGACTTTATCACCATAGATAGGACTTATTGTAGCTCATCCATTTCATTAATTAAGTTCTCACGCTGTCGTGCCCTCACAAATTACCAAAATAATGAGAAAATGCACACAACATTACAACAATAATAACAAGTGAGCAAAGCTAGTGTCCAGGCCTCTTATATGAGAGAATAATCAGAGCCCACTGAACTATAAACATTACTGAATAACTAATGATGTAATATATTATGCAATATGCACTCTATATTATTATTGTTTATATTAAAACTCACACAGGATATCACCATATGTCTAGCAAAGTGACCTCATATGCCCCAGAAAGTATTGTGAGAGGGGGATCTGTTTACAAATAAGTGCTTCTGACCAATTCTTATTTTCCTGCATTTTGTATTCATTTTTTCTCACAGAAATTAGGAAGGTGCTTTCAAAAATAGCCAAAGAGAAAGACTGTGAGGCAGTAAACGAGTGGATCAAACCGTGTGAAAACCACCTGCACTGGAGTGCCACCTCGACATTCAGGGGAAATGGGCTGGTCATATGGGCTAAGTTCAAGTCCTTTTTGAGGCACATTGTGAACATCCATTCAGGTCACAGTGATCCCCTGTTTGATAAGTGTGCCCATGGCAGTGACATTGAAGCTAGAAAGTGGCTGACCATTGGTATGTTATTGAAGCATGTGCATGGCCAAAAGTTCTTGCATTCATTGTATATTTATTGTCATGCAGGTAAAATGTAATCAGTTCCCAATTCAGTTGGAGTTGTGGTTGGAAGGCCCATCAGACCTACCTAAACTCTATTATCCAGGATCACTCTAGTACAGTACATGCATGAATAGATAACTGATGCAGTTCATGTTTTTTTCTATAGATTCACCACTTCATAAGAAAGTTTGTACTGCACTGACAAACACCCGACTGATGAAAGGGATCAAGAAAGCGTCTCCGTTAGCACAGACAAGCTGCTTAGAGGGCTTCCACAGCGTGTTAAATCACTTTGCCCCAAAGATGATTGCATACTGTTATGTTGGACAATATTGCAGGTTAGAAACTTAACTAAAGTCATATTTATA
>CACRXK020014403.1:0-13114 GCA_902702795.2 Paramuricea clavata
ATGATCTAAAAATGGATGAGGCATCATATATCGTTATCCGAGATAAGAGTACTACAAACAAAACCCTATTCCGTAATAACTTGAGTGCTATAAACTGGTATGACCTTGCCGATATTCATGAACCAAAACTAGCCTACTCTAGTTTCTTGAATAAATTGAATGACACTTACAATAGTTGTTTTCCATTAAAAAAAATAAAAAACAAAAAGCCGACAGTTAAGAAACCTTGGCTCTCTAAGGCCCGTTTCATACGCCGTACTTCACATGTACCGAATACATTAAAAACAATAGATAATGAGGCATTTCAGCTCATTACCTATTGTCTTTAATGTATTCGGCACATGTGAAGTACGGCGTATGAAACGGGCCTAAAGGCCGGCGCACACTAGAGCTATGTGCTTAGCAAAATGTCATTCGTGACTGTTGGCGTAAGGAGATAGCTCTCGTGTGCGGGCGATTTACGAACGACTTTTGTCATTCGTGCCACTTACGCCAAATATCTAACATGTTTGATAATTTCTGCCTCGCGTGCCAAAATCTTTCCGTGTGCGGCGAACGAAAGCTATCTGCTTACGGATTGTTGTAACAGCGCATGCGTAGTATACAAAAGTAAACATCCAAGATGGCTGCGCAAAATGAATTGCTGGCCGAGGCAATTTTAGAGGACAAACTTACTGGCTATTTCTTTCACCGCACATTCCCTTTTGTCCCTATTTCTAAAATCTGCAGAACTCACATCGTATAAACATTTGTATTCAGGCCAAAGTTCGACAAGTTTGTCCTCTAAAATTGCCTCGGCCAGCAATTCATTTTGCGCCGCCATCTTGGATGTTTACTTTCGTATACTACGCATGCGCTGTTACGACAATCCGTAAGCAGATAGCTTTCGTTCGCCGCACACGGAAAGATTTTGGCACGCGAGGCAGAAATTATCAAACATGTTAGATATTTGGCGTAAGTGGCACGAATGACAAAAGTCGTTCGTAAATCGCCCGCACACGAGAGCTATCTCCTTACGCCAACAGTCACGAATGACATTTTGCTAAGCACATAGCTCTAGTGTGCGCCGGCCTTAAGGGGCTTTTAAAATCAATTAAACGAAAGAATCGACTCTATAAGCGTTATTTAAACTCCCCTTCCAGTGATAATTTGGTTAAATATAAAATATTTAAGAATAAATTAACTCATTCACTACGGATTGCCAAGCGCCTCTATTATGAAGAACAAATTGACCGTAACAAATCCAATTGTAAAAATACTTGGAATATATTGAACGAAATTATTAACAAGAGTAAACGAGAAAACAAGAAACTCCCATCCACATTTGTCATTGATCAACAAGAATGTTCAGATCCTTATGCCATTGCCAACCAATTTTCTGACTATTTTTCCAATATTGGTCTAAATCTAATTAAAAAGATACCAAATGCTTCAGTTTCCCACACTTCCTTTCTTACTGAAAACTATCCAAATACTATGTTTCTAGAACCAGCAACTGAACAAGAGATCATTAACGTTGTTAAAACCTTTAGGAACGGCGTGGCTACCGGTTACGATAATATACCCTTATTTGTTATTAAAGACAATATCGATATAATCGCTAACCCCTTAACTCATCTTGTTAATTTGCACTTTCATCGGGTACTTTTCCGGATCTACTACAAACTGCCCGAGTTGTTCCTGTTTTCAAATCCGGCGATCGCCGACTGCTATCAAATTATAGACCTATATCAATCTTGCCAATTTTATCCAAGGTTTTTGAAAAAATTGTTTATAACCGTTTAATTAACTATATCGACAGATTTCACATTCTTACTGATAATCAATATGGTTTTAGAAGTGGTCATTCGACCTACTTAGCTTTGTTGCAATTATACAATAAAATTTCATCTGCAATTGACAAAACTGAATTTACAATTGGCATATTTTTAGACTTATCTAAAGCTTTTGACACAGTCAGCCACGATATCTTGTTTGATAAGCTTCAGCACTATGGAATCCGTGGTACTGCACTTGATTGGTTCAAAAGTTATTTGTATAATCGACTTCAATATGTACAGTATAATGGTGTTTGTTCGAATAAAACTCCTATACACTGTGGGGTACCTCAAGGCTCATTTTTATCTCCGCTTCTTTTTTTAATATACATTAACGACATTTGTAATGCCTCAAGTAGTTCTCAACTAATCCTATTTGCGGATGATACAAATTTATTTTATTCTCACAAAGACTTACAATTCATAGTTAGCCATGTCAATCATGAACTAATTAAATTATGCTCATGGCTCTCAGCAAATAAATTATCTATAAACTTGAAGAAAACCAATTTCATGATTTTTAAACCGAAGCAAAAAAAGTATTACGTTAATCCCAAAATTGCCTTAAATAACCATGAAATAGATTTGGTCGATCAATGAAGCTAGCTTTCTTGGGGTAATCTTAGACGAACATCTGAGATGGAAATCACACATTGCACAAACTTCTAGGAAAATGTCCAAATCGGTTGGAATTATAAAGAAAGCCAGTTTTTATCTCCATACAAGAGCACTAGTTATGTTATATTATTCCCTTGTTTATCCGTATATGCAATATTGTATCCTAGTATGGGGCTCAACTTACCCATCCAATCTAAAGCGTATTGTTTTACTACAGAAACGTCTGATAAGAATTGTATATAAAGCGTCATATGACGCTCACACTCAACCCTTTTTCAAGGAACTTGGAATTCTTCCTTTTGATAAAATCTATCTCTTTCATTTAGGCAAATTCATGTACCAGTTTCACTGTCGATTGTTACCGCACAATTTTGAATTTTTTTTTCAAAATATCAAACAGGTGCACAATTACTACACACGTAATTCAAAGTTATACTTTCTTCCTTTCTGTAGAACAAATATTAGGCAATTTTCTATCAGCTACCAAGGCGTTAAATTCTTTAACTCTCTCCCTCAGGATATCTGTGAAGCTTCATCCGTTTTTAGTTTTCGGAAAAAACTTAAAAGAATATCTTTTTAATCTTTAACATATTATCTTCTAAATCCCTAACACCTAATTTCTATAATTGTGTTCATTATACCTATAGATATATCACCCTTGTTAAATCTCTCTTTCTGATATTACACGTAATGATCAACTGTACTTTGAACAACTAGTTCTAATTATTATATAAATTAACGGTCACTATAGGTAGATGCTTAATATGTAATTACACTAATGATTTCGAATTTGTCTCCTATTGTGCACGAATTATTCCGTTTATATATGAATAGTACGACTAAGGTAGCCCAAAATTAATAAGCCTTATGGTTTCTATTGGGCTCCCTCGCCAATTATAATGTATATTTATTCCTTCTTTTGTATGATATTATTTTTTTATGGCTAAAATAAATTTGATTTGATTTGATTTACACATAAATCTTTAATAACAAATCTAACTATTAAACCTTCGCGACCAATGGTTCGCTCCAGTAGGTTTGCAGAGAAGGAGAGAGGATTAGTACTACTAGCTTTCCAAGGAAAAAATCTCAGGCTTACGCTTAAGAATTTAAAGGGACACTCCACCCCCAGAACAAGTGTCGCTCATATAAAAGCTTTATATGAGCCTACATTGAAATGAACATTTGTTCGCCTCAATTCTTTTTCTTTAGCGAGAAATTTAACTATGTTTCAGTGTCTTTGTCGTCCATTATCGCCGCCATGTTTGTTGAATCGCGGGCGAATGCGGTCGGTCCTATGAGAACTGTGACGTAAGAGTGTGAAAGAAACAAATTTCATAATCAAAGCAAGGATTCGCATATTATTCACTCTTTATTAAACTTTAGAGATTTCTTTTAAATAATTTTCAACGGAAGATCATTGCTTGGTTCCAGAGTGGCACGGAAAACTGTGGGAATCAGCCACAACAGAATCCCAAAGAAAAAGGCTTGCGACGAGAAATTATTTGCAGAGTAAAACCTACGCGATTTAGATATTAAATTCATCTGTTTATTCGGCGTCGGCGCATTTCCGCCTGAATACTTCGCAAGAACGCTAGAACTTGTGCGTTGCTTCCAACAAAAGCCAAAGCTAAAACCAGACGTGGTGGCATCTATATTTCCGCGCCATAAGCCAAAGAAACCAACAACACAAGAGGTATTAAGAGGACATTTTTTACAAAATCGCGTATTTTTTGCGCAAAGCGCTCAAAACTTAGCGACCAGGCCTTCCCTAAAATCCTGCCCCGCCATCTTGGTTTTAAAAATTTCCCAAAATTTGCGAAGACAAATAACAGAATTTTACTGGATTTTTGGCTGTGTCACGAGGCAAAACATTGCCAAATATAAAGAAAGATAACATGGTAAGTGTAATATCGTATTTAGTAGCTGTTATTTAAATTATTATTATGTAAATATGCACATGTATCGGACTCAGGAGTGACCATTTCATTCAAAGAGGTCATCTATATTTACTGATTAAAAGTGTCTGCTTTCGTCTTTTAAATGATGGCCGGCCTGTTCACAACTCGTTTACAATATAGGTACATGCAAAATTTTAAAGGAAGAATTTGAGTATTTGTAAATAATCCATTTTAATACTTCGAAGTTCGAATCAGTTTTTTTGCCTCTGGTACTGTTGCACATTTCCATAATAATGATAATATTACTGTAAAAACATTAATTTTAAACTTCACAATGTTTCGTACACATGCAGCTGTTCTGCTGTTGCAGTGCTTCAGGTATACCATGCTATAAATCACTACAAGTTTCCTTTCTGATATAAAGAATCATGATGTACATCTGGTATATGATTGTATACAGTATACTAAAGTATAAAAGTGGAAACCAAAATTTCATATGGGATGTAGGTAACAATTGCAACTGGAATTATTAGTTGAAACAACCTACTTTCCCACATGCATGTAACCCGATGTGGTACGAGAGTTGCTAAACCAGGGCTGGTCATAAAGCAGGGCCAGGATGCATCATCACTATGGACCCCAGATACTGAACCCCCTCCCCCAATATTCCCAAGTAAATCTATCCCACTACTACACAAAAGAATACTTCTTTCCCTCTGAGTTAACAATGAAAGTATATTTTTTACAGATCTCTGCGATATTACTTTTACAACCTTGAAGATATGATTACGATGACAGATGTCTGTACATTGTGGAGTATTTTGTACATCCTATGAACTTTTTGTAACAATAGATACATTTTTATCATAATTTATCTGCGATTTAATAAATATTCATTTCATCTTGTTTCATTTCTTGTTTTCTTTAATAGCCTGCAAGAAAAGATCTTCTTAGAAAATCTGATATTTTTTTGAAAATTTACAATGTATATACATGATCTAATTGCCGTAATTGGTACCTGGCCAGGCCCCACCCCAAATGTACGTAACCATTTTGGGTTAAAAATCATCGCAACAAATTTGTGTGACATTTAATTAACCAGGTTTAACAGAATAACAGAATAAAGAAGCATCACTGACTTAAAATCTCTATTATACATCATATTTACATTAGATATTGTTGTGAATACTGTAATTCTGGTTGATTTAAAGAATGTTGAAAAACGACCTTCGACCTACCACCTCAAACTTAGTCAAATTATGATTTTTGTAAACTAGCATACCTAGGGCAAATGTCGGAATATATCTTAAATTGATCGGAAACAGTTCTCGGTTAATTTTAACCATTAAACTTAAGGCAAAGGTTCAGACCCATGAACTCCATATTGGCCAAATTTAGCTTACATGAAAATCTATGGATATTAGAACCAAAACATGTTCAAACAATCAAATAATCACCATGGAAATATAAAATGGACTGAGAGCTATGTTTACATAGCTTACAGTATAAGATTTCACTTTATATTCAATGAACAGATGGCAATACCGGGTTTATTCAGTAAATACATGTTGTGAATACTGTAATTCTGGTTGATTTTAAAAATGTCGAAAAAATGACCTTCGACCTACCACCTCAAACTTAATCAAATTATGATTTTTGTAAACTAGCATACCTAGGGTAAATGCCGAAATACATCTTAGATTGCTCGGAAACAGTTCTCGGTTAATTTTAACCATTAAACTTAAGGCAGACCCATGTTCAGACCCATGAACTCCATATTGGCCAAATTTAGCTTACATGAGAACCTATGGATTTTAGAACCAAAACATGTTCAAACAATCAAATAATCACCATGGAAATATAAAATGGACTGAGAGCTATGTTTACACAGCTTACAGAATAAGGTTTCACTTTATACTCAATGAACAGATGGCAATACTGGGTTTATTCAGTAAATACATGTTGTGAATACTGTAATTCTGGTTGATTTTAAAAATGTTGAAAAACGACCTTCGACCTACCACCTTAAACTTAATCAAATTATGATTTTTGTAAACTAGCATACCTAGGGTAAATGCCGAAATACATCTTAGATTGATCGGAAACAGTTCTCGGTTAATTTAATATTTTAACTATTAAACTTAAGGTAAAGGTTTAGACTCATGAACTCCATATTGGCCAAATTTAGCCTACATGAAAACCAATGGATTTTAGAGACAGAACATGTTCAAACAATCTATAATCACCAAAGAAATATAAAATGGACTGACAGCTATGTTTACACAGCTTACAGTATAAGATTTCACTTTATATTCAATGAACAGATAGCAATACTGGGCTATTCAGTAAATACATGTTGTTGAATACTGTAACTCTGGTTGATTTTAAAAATGTTTAAAAACGACCTTCGACCTACCACCTCAAACTTAATCAAATTATGATTTTTGTAAACTAGCATACCTAGGGCAAATGTCGGAATATATCTTAGATTGATCGGAAACAGTTCCAAGGTAATTTACAAGTGTTGGACATCAGTTTGGCACTAAACTAAAATAACTTATGTGTATGATTTAAACTTAATTAGGCAGAAACAAAAAAAACTTTTAAGTCAATTTAGTGTTTAGATTTTGGACATGGTGCAATTATTTGCACTAAATACACCTAATATAAACAGTACATGTTATACAGTCCAATACGAACACTTAATTTCAAAGATATGACCAAAATACGGATTGTAATGACTCCATTTGGTGGAAATTCAAATTTTGACTCGCTTGTAAAATTAAGCAGTATTTACTTCGGACTAACGACGCTAATTCTCATCAAGATGCAGTTTTTTAAAACTAGAATACCAAAGGAATGTTGTATGGCATAATTTATTGTGATCGGAGGCAGTAAAATATGAAAAAATCATGAAAAATAAACGCATACCTACCATGCTTCTGTGATAGTCGAATCCTTCCAAACCCTTGTGTAACATTGCATCGCTTGTAATTCTTTGATTCCCGTTGAATTCATCTTGTTTATGAATTTTGCACATCGCTTCCATAGTATACTTATGTTATTTGAGAAAATTATATGAAAATCCAATTGTTATCGTGTAAAAACAAGCAGTGAAGTACTCACACGATATATGAACTGGCCGCCATGTTATCACCCGATTCATTCGATCAATTTCTCATTCTAGCATCTGATTGGTTTTGAGCGCCCAATACGCGATTTTGTAAAAAATCTCCTCTTAATAATAGTTGTTTTATATGCTACTGACTGATGCAATTTTTCGCTCTTTGTACTGAGTGTACCCATCTACTCTGTGGTGTAGCTGTGTAGCACCTTATACAGTCGATGTATAACGAATATACGGTCTATTAAAGCAATATAAAGCGGCACTTAAAATATTAATTGAATGCCGGTGTCCCAGGATTTTCGCCCCCCCCTACAATTTCGCCCCCCGGGGGGCGAAAATCCTAGGAAATTCGCCCCCCTTTAGGAAATTCGCTCCCCTTTAGAAACTTCACCTTTTCTTTAGGATTTTTGTCCTCCGTTCAAAAGTTCGACCTTCCTAACAGTTGCATGGGATAATTATTACATGGCTTTAGTCATTTGAAATCTACGGAGCCCCGGAGGGGCCATCAATAAAAAACACAAACTTTTTTGTAAAAAAAAAACACAAACTTTTTTTTGAAAAAAACACAAACTTTTTTGGGGGAAAAAAAAACACAAACTTTTTTTGAAAAAAAAACACAAACTTTTTATGGAAAAAAAAACACAAACTTTTTTTGAAAAAAAAACACAAACTTTTTTTGGAAAAAAAACACAAACTTTTTTTGGAAAAAAAAAACACAAACTTTTTTTCAAAAAAAAACATAAACTTTTTTTTGAAAAAAAACAAACTTTTTTTTGAAAAAAAAAACACAAACTTTTTTGGCATGGTAGACTTTACGGGTAGCGGATTGCGGAGTGCGGATTGCAGATGCGGATTACGGATGCGGATTGCGGATGCGGAATGCGGATTGCGGATGCGGATTGCGGGTGCGGATTACGGATGCGGATTGCGAATGCGGTTTACGGATGCGGATTGTGAACCCATGCAAATCGTTTATTTCTTCGGAAACAAGCCACAATAATTGCCTGTAGCTACTTGTAGCTATGCTATGTCCCCTAGGAAATGGCCATATATGTCTTGGTTATAACGGAGTATATCTGTGTTAGAATGAAGCAGCCGAATATTTCGACAATAAAGAATAAACCAAGTTTGAATAAAATGAAACACTCAGATTCAAACATTTCGTAAGTCACATCGCGTGTATGGCGTGTATGGAGCTAAAGAATTCATTGACCGATGACAAATAGTGACAAAGCAAATATAGTGACGTTTAGTGTTTACTGCTAGACATACATCCAGGCTCTAAATAGTTGCTTTCAAGAAAAATTAGGTAGATACATAGATGTTTATTTACCCTAATCACTACAAATGTTTAAGTTGTTAATAAACAACCTCAAGAAATCGGATTTTGTGCAAGGCTGCCAAGGCTGATGATATTCTATTTATTTTAAATATTCTGGAGGAAACACAGTGAAGGTTAGTTTTTATAGCGAATACTATTTATCAATACTGATTACTGTTGATTTGAAACTCGATTTTGATAATGATACGGTGTCGGTGAAACGAGGACGCAAAATCATTGGACAATGGCGGATTTTCAAGAAAATCATTATTTTCAAAATAGGCCGTTTCAATTTTAATAAGTTTTCGTTTCAACTGTGTCTTTAAAGGTTTATAACTATATATTTTGAAAGCTTCAAATGCGTGTATTTACACGCGCAGCAAGGCGAGATTTTGAAAATGTAATAGATATTTTTGAATTTCCGTGGCATAACAACAGTTTGTTGCGAACAGTTTCTCGGCGAATTTTCTACTAACCTGAATATAAATCCAACTAAAATGTATGCATTTTCATAAGCTTTCAAACCATCCGCGTTGGGGGTGTATGCCGTTAAATTTCGAATTAATATAAGCGGTTGAACCTCGTGCCTAAAACCAGACATTATATTGTCCGACTAGAATGTGTATTTCGACGGCAATTTTTACACCCTCGTTTAGGCAACGAATTCTCGCTCAATATTCTAGCTACAGTATTATAGCTCGTACCAAAATGTAGCTGAATTCACCAGCTATCTGACAATTTACGTAAAATTATTGTACCTGTAATATTCGCACAGATATAGTCGAATAAAAGTCGTATGTTTATGTTGCATTAAACTCTCTAATTTTAATTCTGGTTTCAAATTTTGTTTACATTGTGTGATTTTGACCCCGTCGTTTAGACAACGTTTTCTCGCTTAATATTGTAGCTACAGGAATATAGCTCCCGCTAAAATGTAGGCATTTTCACCAGCTATCTGACAATATGCGTAAAATTATTATACATGTAATATTCGCACAGATACAGACGAATAAAAGTCATGTTTATGTTCATTAAACTTTCTAATTATAATTCTGGGGCCGGTTGTATAAAAACGTAATTAGCGCTAACTGTAGTTAGCGTTAATCACTGTAGTTAAATCCTTAAGGGACCGCTCATTATTTATTGTACAGGGGGGGATTGAGGAGAAACTGGGGGGGCCTTCAAATTTTTCAAAACCTGAAAGGGGGGGCTTTGAAAAAATACAGAGAGACGAAAGAAGGGGGGCTTTGAAAATATTTACCAGTTTGAAAAAACAGTAGTTTTAAAAAAGTATCACAAAACAACTTAACAACAAATAACAATATTTATAGACTTTAATATTCATAAATGGAAGTCAAATAAAAAGTCTCCCATGTTCATGTAAATAGACAATTCCCATTATAGACTAATTTTAGAACTAGGCAAAGAGATGCAAATCAAGGCCGAATTTTGGTGAAAATAGTGGGGGAGGTGGACAAAAATTTTAGGAGAGGTGCAGCAGTCTAGCTCACAACTCCCATCGAAAGTTAGGGCTTATTGTAGAACAGGCCAATATCAACAAGGTGAGGTATGCATGTAGTGTACATATGTACCAGTGTATTAATGAATTATGAATGTATGACTCCAATCTTGCCCTTCATTACAATTGCTACACTGTTTCTTTCAAAACATTGCATTAAAAGGGTGCTTGACATGGCTATGACTGTTTCAATTTTACAGAGAAAACTTTCTTACGTCACAAAGTGTAGATCCTAAGCAACCACAAATTTTCACTTTGTTCCATCATTGAAACTTTCCCAAGGGGAAGTGCATGACCTTTCAAGAGAGGTGGGAAAATTCTCAAGAGAGGTGGAAAAATTCTCAGGGGAGGTGCGCACCTCTCCACACTTCCCTCAAAATCCGGCCTTGATGCAAATAAATCACCACAGCTAGAAAGAGCATACTAAAATAAGTAAATTATTGCAAAGTTTGGTTGCGAATTGTTGCAAAATACGGAAAATATAGCCTTGCAAAGTTTGCAAATTTTGTACACTTTTGTATTGCATACGAAAATTGCAATTATACAAAAGAATACAAAATTTACAAACTTTGGAAGGCTATATTTTCTACATATTTGACAACATTTTGCAACCAAACTTTGGAATTTTAGTAATTTTAGTATGCCCTTCCCGGGAATATACTTTTTTTGCTAAGATAAAAATTAGTCTATAATGGGAATGTCTATTGGTCCCCATTACCTATTTTTCTTTCTCTAAAATAAACAGCTAGAGTTTTTGTTTCTCTAAATAAAGATAAAGAGCTAGAGGGGGGGGGGAATTTATGTTCTTGTTTTGCCTGTTGGGGGGGGGGCTTTGAAAATTTTACTTGTCTTAAGAGGAGGGCAACGAAAAAATATTACATCTGTAGAGTTTCTCCTCAGTCCCCCCCTGTACAATAAATAATGAGCGGTCCCTTAAAGTGATTAATTTTTCCGAACAGTCGCTTTCGGTATGCAGTCAGGGACTCATTAATGTGAATTTTATTAGGTCTTGTAGACGTAGTACTTTGGTCGTACTGCCCGTGATATCAGCGGCAGGTCATTTGATGTTTTTCCGGCTAATCTGCCTCTTCGATAAAATTCATCTCTCATTTTCCGATGCACAAACTTAGCTATCAACCGATGCACAAACTTAGCTATCAACATTTCTCGTAGATGGTAGTCTATGAGCTATTGATATATGATGTTCAGAAATGTTTGCTATACCCATCAATTCTCCCAACTCTACGGTTAACTGCTTCGGGTTGTCATTAGAGGTTACTGGAATGCCTGTAATTTCTATACAATCTCGCCGAGAATATTGATGCATCTCGTCTAGTTTAACATCTTGCTCTTTTAAAACCTTCTCAAGATCCAATTCCGAAACTTGCTTCTTTGTACTCTGCCGCAACGATTCCAGCATGCTATCGTACTTTTCTGCAAGAAACGCTTGACTGCTTTCAATTTTGCTTTTACAGCTTGAATATTATTTATCTCGAATTGGTTTAATTTCGTCGCGAATACTATTATGATTATTATTACTATATTTATATTTATCCAGGATACCCACGTCACCGAAGTGTTTTTCAGTGGGGTCCTGCATTATAAATTTCAACTTCAATATACATATACATTACAAAATAACATGCAAATCTACAATAACATGCGTTAACATACTTATACTATATATATATATATATACAAAACGTAATGGAACTAAGACTATGTTTACTATGTAATTCTCGCCTACACAGCGTTTTTTAATAGAGTTTTAAACTTGTATAACGAGTTAGGGTTTCTAATGTCTGGTTCTAGGTTGTTAAAGTCTTTTGATGCTTGGTAGCTTGGTCTTTGTTTTCCCTTGTTTGTGTTCGTCTTTGGGAGGTGGAGGTCGTTTTTTCTTCTCGTGTAATAGCTGTAAATGTCTTCGTTCTTTGCTAATTCAAATTTAAAGTCAATTAAATCATTTAAACATTTATAAATAAATATACATCTATGGTTATGTCTTCTAGTTTTAAGTGTTGTCCATTTTAGTCGTCGTAGTGCTTCCGTTGCAGAATAGCGTGGATGTTCATCTAAGATCAGCTTTGCAGCTTTGTTCTCTAAAGTTTGAAGGGAATCCATCAGCACCGAATTGTTCTTATCACCCCAAATGGTATCGGCATAATCAAACAGTGGCAGTATTAGAGACGTATAAAGAATATAACGTGTATCCAAGTCCAAGAAATCTTTGATGCGTCGTAGAACACCAAGTCTTTGATTAATTTTGGAGATCGTTTTGTCAATATGCTCGTGCCAAGATAAATCTTCACTAAAAGTAACTCCAAGATATTTCATTGATTTCTCCTGTGATACTTTTTCGTTCTGAATCGTGATGTTTACATTGATAAACGACTGCTTTCTGTTGGTAAAGATCATGAACTTGGTTTTCTCGTAGTTTAAAGTTAGGAGATTGTTATTTAGCCAGTGTGAAAGTGATTGTAAATCAGCGTTTATTTTAGCTTCAAGTTCCTTTGTTGACTTTGCAGAGTAGTACAATAATGTATCATCAGCATAAAGAATCGACTTACAGTTATTAAGACATTGAGGCAAGTCGTTAATGAATATCAAGAAAAGTAACGGGCCCAATATGCTTCCTTGCGGCACACCAACGGTGACTGGCCTTGCACTCGATGTTGAATTGTTGATAGATGTGACTACTGTACGTGATGACAAATAGGACGTGAACCAGTTAATGACAGACTTTGAAAAACCAAGATTTCTTAATTTCAAAATTAGCAGCTTGTGATCTACCGTGTCAAACGCCTCTCGCAA
>CACRXK020014404.1:0-13112 GCA_902702795.2 Paramuricea clavata
GCCCATATTGCATCAAATCAATGCAACAACTGGAGGAAACATAAAGGTTACGGTAGTTAAATATTGTAGTTGTATATTATTTTCCTTTCCCACGTCACCACATAATTTTGTGTCTATTTTGTAGCAAAAACTATTTAAAGAATTCTACGAGAACCATGTTCCACATGCTCTAGGAATATTTGAGAAACTTCTGAAGTCTCGTGGTGGAAAATATTTTGCAGACAACAAGGTAAATGAGGTTTTTCATATACCATACTATGCTCGCTTGGTCCGTTTCATAAAACTGATCAAATATGGTGTGATATATCAGGGCCTTCGCTCGAAACGTCGAGGTTTTGCTCATATTTTCCAGGTTAGTTGTATGTCCTTCTCACAACAGCTGTTTCTAATCACAGAGCCCAAATCGTCTTCCTCGATTTTACTGAATGACGTACAACGACGACGATCGTTAAATATTTCCCGTGGATTTCTGATTATAGATCTAATCTGATTACAACTAATCACAACAGAATATGACTACTTATTTGAAAGACATACAGCTATTTCAATTAAGGTTGTTCCTCAAGCAAAGCGGAAAAGTCGAATACGCGAGCGCGAAAGGCTGCTGGGAATCGCTAGCTAATAAATTCATTAATTTCTTAGCGATTCCCAGCAGCCTTTCGCGCTCGTATTCGACCTTTCCGCTTTGCTCGGGGACAACCTTAATTGAAACAGCTGTATGCCCGAATTGATTATAGCCAAGCTTGTGTCTGTCCTCCCTCACGTAATGCCGATTATACTATTAATCTGCTATATACTGTAGCTATTACGTACCTAGTCCCAGTGAACTCATTATTGAGTAAATATCATGCATGTAGACGGATCGTCTGTCAAAAGGACTTGGCTATACAACCTCGTTTTCGGCCTTGTCATATCCCTTTATCTTGTTTCTGATGACCTAGATAACAGTATGATTTCGTGAAGGCTTCGATCTGCTACAAGATAAAGAATTCTAAACCCAAAATCTCAAATCACGAGAACGAGGCTCTATAGCCACGGCTGAGTACTTTCGGGAAGGGTGTGAAGCACATCTATCTGACGAACAAACCATCCAAAAACAAGACGAACTACGAAGTTTTGAATTATATACGATATTAATTATATATTAATTATATATTAATTTCAATGATCAACTAATTATTAATTATAATGCATGCAATAGTTTGGTGACCTTGACGGCTCTGATGCTTCAGTTTGTAAAATACGCTACAAAAAGCTGCAGTGACACGCGCGTTTTGGTCACCAAATTATCTGACTTTTACATATAGTGTATTTTTTCATGAATACATTCAAGTACCAGGTTTTTCTTTCGGAACCATATATTACATAGTATTAGCACAAGTGGATACGGGGCTAAATCCACCAGGGAGGAGGGGTGTTATGGAAATTTAGATCCTCTCTCTCTCTCTCTATATATATATATATATATATATATATATCATTTGACATTCGTAGCTTGCGTTCACTTTTAACTTCCACGTTAGTCTGCCAATGCTCAACAACTTTCCTGAAAATCTGCTTAATAGTTAACTCAACTGCAACTTTATACCTGAAATTACTTATGAAAAAATATTAGGGGAGGTGTTACAAATCCTACCCGCCCCCCGGTCGCTGCGACACTAGACAGCGTGATAATCAGGACATTCATTCAGTCACTTTAAGCACTGCTAGCTAAACAAGCTGGACCTCCGAAATGTGAAATAATATTTTTTTACTTCTTAACAGCTGACATATGCAGATATAATATTCTTCTCATATATGGAAATGTTTGAAAGCCTGAACAAAGGTCCTTCGCCAATATTGGATAACTATCCTGCACTAAAAGATCTGATTAACACAGTTTCAAGCAACCCTGGGATAAAGAAATGGTTGAGCGAACGGCCTGATCAACCAATCTAAGAATGCATTGATGTAAGAAAATATAACAAAATTTAAATGATTAATTCCATATGCATTCAGTGAGATGTATACGTTCTAGTTGTGACGAATAAATATCAGAAATTGGATGAATGTTCGTGCTAAATTCAACATAATTACACAAAAAACAATTCCACTTCGCATCGAGCCTTGTTCTAGCTATTGTCTACTTTGCATAAAACTTCGGATTAAATTGAACACCATCCATGGTTGCACCATATGTCTATGTAAGATTTCTCTCAACTTCTTGCTCTTATATACAGCTCAGTCCGGTTAGCCTTTCTCACACCGCCATTTTTGGGGTGCTTTTTTGCCAATCCTGCGGAGCGTAACACCGCGTAACGGCGACATTTTATAATTTTGTGGGTGCATGTATAATGGTAAATTTACCCTGTAAATGGTTAATTAGTTTGTTCTGAAATATTGCTTTTCACATTGTTATAATCGTTTACGAAAAATTACAGTACCCCAAAAATGGCGGCGTGAGAAAGGCTAATTAAGGTTGTCCTTGCAAAAACGTGAACCTTATAAACTCTGAGCGCGCAAGGGATGATAGGTCATTGCTTATTTAGACTCGTAAACTTTGAAATTTGGCTTTGCAAGAATACTTAAGACATATAGAAGACTCACGACAGAAAACATACTTGCTGCAAATCTTAACTTGCAATTCTCAAAATTTAGGTGCGAGTGAGGCACCATGCATGCTACTGAAAAGTTACCCTGTTTCAGACTAAAATACTAGAAAATACATATGCAGACACCCTCGCCTTGCTGAATTCCAAACATGAAGTATTGTCATAGTAACACGATAATTTTAAGAATAGTTTTAAAATTGAAAAATCCCCCAAAATATCACTTTTAGTTACAAAATGATCAATTTCCCAAACATATATATGCAAGGTATGTTATTATACGTAATATAAGCTTCAATTTAATGTGAAATTCAACCACAAACGCTTCGCAAAACGTTTTATATAATAATTACAGTGAAACACGCAATTTGATTGGTCAATAGCCGTGCAGGATCAGGCTATCTTGCACGAGGAATTAAAATTCCTTCGCGGGATTCTCAAAATGTCATTGTTTCACTGTAGTTATTTTATAAAACAATTACCAAATGGTTTTCCAAGCAGGATAGCGTGATCCATGCACTCGGGATGTTGCTCGACTTTCGGAAAACGTGAAAATACACTCGCCTGCGGCTCGAGTATTTTACGCTTTCCGAAAGTCTCGCAACATCCCTCGTGCATGGATCACGCAATCCTGCACGGAAAACCACTCGGTATTCCTTTTTTAATTAAAATTAAAATGTTCTTAAAACTAAAAGCAAGCAATACATGGCGGCGACTTTGCTCCATCCTTTTAGACGTTTTCAGACGGTTTTTGGCTCTCAAAAAGGTTTTGAAATTTGCAAAATCTTGCAAAAACTGAGGCCACAACACAATATATTTGCTGATTTGCAAGAAATGTTTGTTATTTCGCTGTCGTCATTTGTCATACAACAACAAATTTTAAATTTGACCAATCAGTGTTCGCTATTCATGACAGTCCGCCACATATTTTGAGATCAGTAAGGATGACCACCCACTCAACATCGTTGGTCACCCACGCCCGTGATCATTGATGAACTTTAGACTTCGTTAATGCTTTCGTTTCCCCGGGTGTAAATAGCCTGGCGGAATTAGTACCCTCGCCCCGGACTTACGCCGGCACCGTTGGCTCAGGGATAAACGAGTTTCGTATCCTATTTTAGACGAAAACACAAATCATATACCACCTGTCAGACCAGAAAGCATAAAACATACCAATTTTAGTCCAAATGTGTAAAATCTATACCCCAATGTCAGGCTTTATATTTATGTGTTTCAAACTCATTAATGGGGAAATTACCCAACCGTATTATTCATTTTACTCGCATGATGATACTGGATACTCAGTCCTTAGCTAAAAATTCAGTCCTTAGCTAAACTGGAGAAAATTCGGACTGGAGGATTCAAATACTCATGGGGGTCTAGCAGCGCGGGAGGAGGGGTGTATGTTCCCTTGGGAAATTTTCCTTGTTCTCCCACAAAGATTTCATCATGTTTCTTGTTCCAAGCTTCTAATAGATATTCCTTCCTCTTCCTCCCTGTGATTATTTGGTTTTGTTCCCTCCCTAAAACTCCCTGGGAGACCCTCAGTCGGCGAAACGAAAGAGCTCGGACTTGACATCATATAGTTGAAGGGTATTATAGATGGAAATTATCGAGTGGAAATTTATATACATTTATTAGACCTAACCAGGAGCAGCTGCAAAAAATGCAACTATATGTTCCTGGCAGGAATCGAACCTGCGGTCCTGCGATTACAGCCAGTGCAGTGTTCTAACCAACTGAGCTACAGAGACCATTTTTCGAGTTCTAACCACAAGTTCATGTGTACAGGGACGCCGGAACTGGGGGGCAGAAGGGGCAGACGCCCCCGTTGCCCTTTACCAGGAGGAGCAAGGGGGCAAAGGTGCCCTTTCAATTTAAAGGATTGCCTTGGCGAAATAGCGAGTTGTCAGAAATGTTAGTGCAATTCTTTTACGAATTTGCTTCAGAAAACGCAAAAAATAGCAGTTATAGCGCAAACAGTTCGCCTGGCGGACAACCCCCTCACACCCCTATCATCCAATAAATAGAAAACATGATTAGGCGAAGTTCAACTCCCAATGTTTTGTAAACATCTCTTAGTATATATCAATTCAAAAGTGCCCTTTCGCGAAAATCTGCCCCCCTTGCCTTACATCGTTCCAGCGTCCCTGCATGTATACAGCTGTTTCAATTAAGGTACGCTGTCCCTGAGCAAAGCGGAAAAGTCGAATACGAGCTAAACTCCTTTACACAAAACGTATAGCCGTAGTTCGAAAGAGGTATTTCACTAGCCTCCTCCGCAGGCATCTCTTCGAGAACTTATATAATTTAGTTATTCAAATAACTGATGTTCTGATTGGGTTACACGAGATGCCTACGTAGGAGGCTAGTATTTCACTTATTTTTAAGAGACGATTATGGATAGCGGCCACGCTGGGACGAAACTTTAAATTCTTGTTCTGCATTTGTTATGCATATTGGAATCGTTGTGAGGGAATTTCCATAATAACAAATTCCTTGTCAACAGTGGAATCGCCTAAAATAATTTTATCATATTCCTACAAATGACTCAAACCTGCCTTTCTGGTCACGCTTTTTCCGTATGATAATTATGCGAGATGAATATTTAATTCATAAAACCCATCGTACTTTTCGCGCTTGGCTTTTATCTTTTAGCTTTGTCGGCTGTAATCTTGATGCCATTAGCTGTATACTAGGACCGGTACTGGTTATGGGTCTTACGGGTAAATATCATGTTCATGCCCAGTCCTCATCGACCGTCATGCCCAATCCTGATTTTCGGATATGAAATATGACATAATATATAGGGGTACTATCCTTTTTCAATGGCTTACTCACGGTAAAATTAATGCACCATATATGTAGCTGCAAAGAGTGTAAAGAGCATGCGTTGGAGCTGCCTCGTAGTATTCAGCTTCATTACATGGCAATAGGTGTTGTATTACAATGTTGTAACGAGTCGAGTCATTGACTCTGACTTGAGTCATTATATTCATGCAGCGACTCGAGTCCGATACCAAAAATAGGTCCGCGGTTGTGAACATGCGGCTACTTCCAGGGGCGCCGGAAGCAATGTGAAGCGGCGGGGGCAGCCATTTCAAAAGGGCACTTGCTTCTCACCCTTTTTTTGGGCGGCAATATTTGTTAAAACTTTATTGTACGGATACTCGATTACTTGTGGCTGTTGTGGGTCGGCAAACCTCGACATTAATTTTGAACAATTTTATTTGTTGCACCATGTTAAGGGCACAAAATAAAATCAGTAAACGGACGTATATTGCCTGATTTAAAATTAATCAGGGGCCGCGGAACCGGGGGGGCAATGGGGGCATGTGCCTCCGGCCCACTTTTTTAAAAGTGAAAAAATGCACTTTTGGGGGGCTAGAAAGAAAGTGCCCTTTTTGCAGCAGTAAAGAGTCTGTAAAGGCCATTTCCGACGTTATAGGAACTCAAAAAATGTTTGTTCGGCTCGTGAACGACATAAAATCGTTTGATTTTGATCATAATTATACAAAAGTGATTCCGCGGCCTCTGGCATTAATTTTACTATAACTGGTCAAAATTAAGCAAATTAAGATTGCTTAAATATTGCTTAAAAATAATGATAAATTCCAATTCATGTGAATAACGCACAAATATCGAAGCGCAGTTCTGGTGAAAAAGGGCAACCTGTTGCCCCCGTGCCGCCCCCACAAACGTTTATATTTTTTATGCTCAAGTAATGACAGCATTTCTGGAATTTTCTGGAGCATCTACAAGGGTAACGAGTAAATGAGAAGACTGTTTTAATTAAGGCTATTTTTGTTAGTTTGGTGACTGCACATTTGTGTTTTAAGAACTGCACAAATGGGTTTAGAACTGCACATTTTGTGTAGAACTGCACGTTAAAATAAACTCTGGTCCCCTCTGCATGGCGCGAGAAAATGACGCGAGTTGACGAAACTCGTGCGACCCCAAAATAGATAGGAGTTTCACATCTGTATGTATTATTTAATCTGTGGTATTTCAACTTTCAAAAACATATATTTGGAAAATCGTTTCATACAATGAGCTTTCAAGCAATATTGCTTTGAAGAAATAAGAATTTGATATACTTTGGGAAATTGGGAAATGTAGGGTAAGTTTGCTTTGATCACTTGCACTTCACTTGGTGGTATTAATATCTGAATGTTGTTCTTAGGGTTTGTAATCCAAGTGAGCATATATATACATTTTAAGACCTGACCAGGAACGACTGCGAAAAATGCAGCACAAGGTCCTCTGGTAGGAATTGAACCTACGGCCCTGCGATTCCGGTGCATCGCTCTAACCAACTGAGCTACAGAGGGCAGCTGTTGAGCTGTAACCGTAAGTTCATGTATATATATATATAGGTGATCGGGTGTGCGGGTTGTGATAAGGTGGACTTCAAAGATCTGATTACTTGCACTTCACTTAGTGGTATTAATATCTGAATGTTGTTCTTAGGGTTTGTAATCCAAGTGAGCATATATATACATTTTAAGACCTGACCAGGAACGACTGCGAAAAATGCAGCACAAGGTCCTCTGGTAGGAATTGAACCTACGGCCCTGCGATTCCGGTGCAGCGCTCTAACCAACTGAGCTACAGAGGGCAGCTGTTGAGCTGTAACCGTAAGTTCATGTATATATATAGGTGATCGGGTGTGCGGGTTGTGATAAGGTGGACTTCAAAGATCTGATTACTTGCACTTCACTTGGTGGTATTAATATCTGAATGTTGTTCAGTTGGTTAGAGCGCTGCACCGGAATCGCAGGGCCGTAGGTTCAATTCCTACCAGAGGACCTTGTGCTGCATTTTTCGCAGTCGTTCCTGGTCAGGTCTTAAAATGTATATATATGCTCACTTGGATTACAAACCCTAAGAACAACATTCAGATAAGTTTGCTTTGAATGTCTAATATCTTTGGTCTTGTTGCTTTGATTTTTGGCGTATTAAAAACAATGCACTGCTTTCCTTTCAACTATGTAGCTGTAACTTTCCTAAATTACCCTGTTTAGTTGAAAACATATGTCACAAAAAATATTTACCTTATTTATATTTTTTAAAACGTACGACCACTCGAGAGGAGATATTTTAATATTTGCCAAATTTTGCCGTGAGCAAACCAGTAACAACCCACTACTGTAGAGGGGGGCTGATTAGTCAGGGGCGATTATTAATTGGGTCATCATTTTCCCACTCAAACTTTACAGATTATCGCTAGTTAACTTGGGGAGGGGCGTGTTCCCCAGAAGTAAAAGTGGGGGCCTTAGCCCCCCCCCCAAAAATTTTGTTTCTTCTGGAAAAAATTTTGATAATTAAGGAAAAAATTTAGGGTATTTTTGGAAAATTTAGGTATAAGGGGAAAAATTTGCAATATTTTGTTTAATTTAAAAAATGTATGTACGGAAAATTTTTTGTTATATGTCCGGAAAAATGTTTTTCATCCCCTTTTTTGTATATGTCCGGAAAAATTTTTTGGTTTATGTCCGAAAACAAAGTGTCGACGGGGGGGGAGAACACTTTAATAACGAAAATAAACAAGCAGGAGTGTTTTATCTGGTTTAAAGCCACTGCACGTGACATATTATGGTTGACATGATTTGCCTATAAGCTTATGAATTGTCAACTGAGAGTTTGAAGATGTTCAAGCCAAGACGCACTCGACATTGTTCTCCGCTAAAGCGATTTTCTTCCTTTCTGTAATTTTCCCTTCAATACAGAATGTTGTGGAAAAAATGAGCTAACTGACTCTCTCTGTATCTTGTTTAAAGAAATATTTCAAGAAAATAAAGGTGGCGGGGGATGTCTAACTCATTTTTGCCCGTCGTTGTAGATATGGATCTATGGATGTAGGTATCTGAAGTACAATTAAACTGAAGACAAAGACAACCTACAAATATATTTTTGTACAATATATATACTTAGAAATTGTACGGAAGCCGTGAAGGGACTTCAGACTTCAGACGTCAGACTTCAAACTTCAGACTTCAGACTGAAGACTTCAAACTTCAGACTTCAGACTTCAGACTTCAGACTTCAAACACTGGTTCCGAGCTTCGCTAATAGCCAACATTTCTTCTGCGAAGCTGGCTAATATTTAAGGCACTTGTTCAGTCAAAGCTATTCAAACTAAAGTTAAAAATGGCCAGAATGATTTAGATTGTAAATGCAGACTGTTGGAATGTGTCAGTGAGTTCTGACAGTTCTTTGCAGGTTTAAAGGCAGAACGATAAAACATATAATACTATTGTTTGTAGAAACACCACATCAATTTATTACCGCAGTAAATTTATTAACTTTATTCTGTAAATTTATCAAGTTAAGTATAACACGCGCTCAAAACTAATGAGTAATATGCGTATAATATACCACTTGAGGTTATGACTAAATTCAAAATTTTTGTTTTTTGACTGAACGCTTCTCAATCGGCAAACAAACTTAAAAAGTATGTTTAGTGTTTTATCTGTAAAATAATGCTAAATTGAAGAGATTTTAGGCTACGCCAAAGAGAAAATTACGTCTGAAGTTCAGTAAGTTTCGCTTATATTGCTCGGCAATTGCTCGGCTTAAATATAGCGTCAATTTTAAAGCATCATTGATAATTGTGTTTTAATTGACAATTTTTAACTATGATTTTATGTTTCTCAACCGGCAGATGCATTTAATTAAAAAGGTAGCTAACTGCGAGGCTAACTGTATAAACTAAAGAGCAAAGAATAAAGCAAAAACAAAGTGATTCTAAGAGGAGGAACGCAAAAGCAATTTTGGCTACTAGCGAAGCTCGGAACCAATGTTTGACAGTCAGACTTCGGACTTCAGACTTCGGACTTCGGACTTCAGACTTCGGACTTCAGACTTCAGACTTCAGACTTCAAAGTTCAGACTTCAGACTTCAGATTTCAGACTTCAGACTTCAAACTTCAGACTTCAGACTTCAGACTTCAGATTTCAGACTTCAGATTTTAGACTTCAGACTTTAGACTTTAGACTTTAGACTTTAGACTTCAGACATTGGTTCCGAGCTTCGTTAGTAGCCAACATTGCTTTTGCGTTCCTTCTCTTAGAATCACTTTGTTTTTGCTTTATTCTTTAGTTTATATAGTTAGCTACCTTTTTAAATGCATCTGCCGGTGGAGAAACATAGAATCATAGTTAAAAATTGTCAATTAAAATACAATTATCAATGATGCTTTAAAATTGACGCCATATTTAAGCTGAGCAATATAAGCAAAACTTACTGAACTTCACTACATAATTTTCTCTTTGGCGTAGTCTAAAATCTTTTCAATTTAGCATTATTTTACAGATAAAGCACTAAACATACTTTTTAAGTTTGTTGCCGATTGAGAAACGTTTCGAAAAATAAAAATTGAGTCATAACCGCAAGTGGTATATTATACGCATTAGTTTTGAGCGCGTGTTATACTTAACTTGATAAATTTACAGAATAAAGTTAATAAATTTACTGCGGTAATAAATTTATGTGGTGTTTCTACAAACAATAGTATTATATGTTTTATCGTTCTGCCTTTAAACCTGCAAAGAACTGTCAGAACTCACTGACACATTCCAACAGTCTGCATTTACAATCTAAATCATTCTGACCATTTTTAACTTTAGTTTGAATAGCTTTGATTGAATAAGTGCCTTAAATATTAGCCAGCTTCGCAGAAGAAATGTTGGCTACTAGCGAAGCTCGGAACCAATGTTTGAAGTCTGAAGTCCCTTCACGGCTTCCGTAAAATTGTGAATTAGTCAAAATAATATACACAAATTATAAATCCAGTTCGTGTGCTTCAAGTTACTCCAGTCCTCGTTTTACCTCCATTTTATCCTTATCTGTCCGCTTCTCTGCCTTTTGATCAGTCCGCTACCTGACCCGTTGTCCGCATCTCCGTCGAAAGAAAAAATGCTGAAATTACTTAAATTAAATTACGTAACTCTTGAAAAGAAAACAAAAAATCCACATTCCTGTTGAAACGCCATCAAATGTTTTTGCGCAAATTTCAGTTCCCAAACCCCACATTTATTAATTGTGCTGGAGTGCAATTCTGGAATACGATTAATAAAATAATTGTACTCCTCTCAACCAATCAGAATTCAGTAATTTGTCATGTAAACATTAAATTTCGCATCTGTTGCAGCTGACGTACGCCGATATTCTGTTCTATGGCAGTGTTGAAGCATGTTTCTATGCTGATGACGCCAAAAAGGGTGTTCCATCTGCATTAGATGCCTTCCCGTTATTGAAGGATCTCTATGATAGAGTTGCAAACAATCCTGGAATTAAAGAATGGGTCCAAAAGCGTCCAGACACAGCTCATTAAATGAACAGTTTTTACGCGAGCGAACGTTAGCATGCACGATGAAAAAATGATTTTTGTATAGTAGAACTGATTACCCTGCTAGAAGTAGTTTCTAGCTGAAATGATAAATTTTCAATTAGAAACGGATTATATAGTAAATTTAAAATATTTTCAGAAAAATGGTGCAGTTATATATATTCAGCGGTAACATTTGTAGGGAGATCAGGATACATCAGTTTGGTATACTCAAGCGCGTTTCCATTGCAGTCGTATCATACAACGCCGGAGTGGTTTGAAAACGGCGCAGAAAAGTCACAATTAGCCATTCTCGTTCACACTACGCCGGAGCGAAATTGTTTGCATGAAAACATCACTTTTGCCGTAACAATTTGCCAGAGCACGGTTTCTAAACGGAGAGAGATGAAAAATGAGCGCTTGGCGGCTTTGTGTGAACACAAACGCCGTTACTTTTTTGTAGGCCTACCGCTTGCGAACCAAGCATCTCAGGTCTCAAAACAATCAATTCGAATGCTTTTCGTTTAAATTTCTTTGCTCTATTTGAAATATTTTGTGTTTACATGAGTGCTAATTTAATTTGTAAACAAACTGTAACGGTGTGGTGCATGTGACTACACATAAATTCTTCCTGCATTATTTGGCGCCAGTGTAGTGTGAACGTAGTCTAAGGGACGACGGATGATCTGTTTGGACAAACTTGGGCAAAGAAAATATAGTTCGTTTGATTGAATGTCTGTTTATAAGGGAGGAAAACAGATGGATAATCTGTAGTTCGTCTACTGCTGCGTAGTTAGTCTTGACGGACGATCTGTCTATGTGTGAAAACGTCTTTAGACAATGTATCGAGGAATCAACAGTAAATATCTACGACGTACAGTTAGTATAAATCCGTTTTATGATTGGCTTTTTAAAACGGAAGTGATCACTATTGTGACTCGTACGTTCTTCATTCTCTTGTGAGGCGACCCAAAACCAACGCTTTGCAGTAAGCCTTTCTTTTGAAGGTACAAACTCTAAGTTTTCGGCCCACCCTGTGCATGCTAAATATTGAAAATGGTTTTCTTGATTCTTGAATGGTAATTATACATCGATTATGGGCATATTTAATTTGTCTGTTAAAACGCACGTACTTAACTATCTTAAAAAGCAGTAATAGTAGTGGCCTAAAACTACACTTTGAATCACGGACACGGGGCAAGAAAAATGCTGTCACAGAAAAAGAGGAACCCATTGAAAAATAGATTTTGTGGAGACAAAATTTTGACTGAGAAAAGATGGGAGAAAGCATTCTATTTCTATTATTTCTATGGAGGAATCTTACAGAAGGTCGACTTCTTGGTTTTGTCTATTGTTTTGGCGTAACCGTTGCAATGCTGTCACCATGGTCTTACCAGTGCGCTTATGACAGGCATTCACCCTCCTGAAAATATTCCAAATGAAGAACGTGAGGGGGGTGAATACCTCTCATAACCGCAGACAGCATTTTGATGACGAATCATGGTGTGGCAGCAGTTACGCTTTTCTGCTGAGTCAACCTTCTGTTTGTCTCTATTCCGTGATGCTGTACTTTGTTTTACTTGCTCTCCAGTCACTACTGTTCTCATAGGCTTTACTGGTTCATTGTACATAGAGCTAGGATCTCGTTATTAGACTACAAGATGTTTAATGTCTTCGGGGCTGGGTCCCTGCTGGCAGTGGTTTTTGATCTGTTATGCTATATCGCTTCTGCGAGCTAGGAAATTTAAAGAATGAAAGAGTGTGAAATGCACGAATTGAGGTAAGAACGTAAGAAACTATCACTACGTTCTCACGAGACAGATTGGACGAATTTGCAGCCGCACGCAAATTGTTCGTCCGTTTCCACATTGCGTAGAATTGTCTTTGAGCCCCACCCCCTAGTAGTCTAGCTGCAATCATGGAAATAATATCCGTACACCTTTCTAAAACGTATCTTGTTGCTGCCGCAGCGAGCGAGCGATGCTTATTCTTGTATTATTATATCACGATAGAGCTAGGTTTACATGGCCCAATATTCAATAAATAGTAAATCATAAAATAAAATTGAAATTTTGCTCCAGAGGCAACATGCCGAAGTCGAGCGTATTTATATTGTAGCGGCGACGCCGGCGAGAGCCAATGTCCCAGTGAACTATAAATGTCTGTATTAATAATGATCTAGTGTTTGTGGTGA
>CACRXK020014406.1:0-13112 GCA_902702795.2 Paramuricea clavata
TACGTAATCTAAAACTCTACACAGACCTTGGAATGAAACTCACAAGGGTTCATAGAGCGGTTACATTTAAACAGTCTCCCTGGCTTAAGAACTATATTAACTTCAATACGAAGAAAAGGTCAGTAGCTCGTAACACGTTCGAAAAGAACTTCTTCAAGTTAATGAATAATTCGATTTATGGAAAAACAATGGAAAATCTAAGAAAAAGAGTTAATGTAAAATTAGTGTCCTCAAAAGACGACCTCCTAAAACTGACAGCATCACCCTGCTTCCAGTCACATAGAATTATGAATGAGAACCTTATAGTGGTAAAGCGAATGAAAGAAGTTCTAACGCTAAATAAGCCGTGTTATGCAGGAATGAGCATCCTAGACTTATCCAAGACTTTAATGTATGATTTCCACTACAACACCATCAAGAAGGAGTACGGTGACAGGTCAAGGCTACTGTTCACTGATACTGACAGTCTAATGTATGAACTGAAGACGGATGATGTTTACGAGGACTTCAAGACAATAGGTGAAGAGAAAAACTGCTGGGATAATTCAGATTACCCAAAAGATTCTCCGTACTACTCAGCTCATAATAAGAAGGTCATAGGTAAGTTTAAGGATGAGGCTGAGGGAGTACCCGTAATTGAGTTTGTTGGGTTGAGGTCAAAGATGTACTCCTATGTAAAGGAAAACGGTGGAGGTGGAATGACTGCCAAAGGAGTTAAAAAGTACGTCATCAGAAACAAGCTCACTCACGAGAACTTCAAGAATGTAATAAACACGAAAGGTAGGATGAGACACAATATGAACACAATCAGAAGTGTGAAACATAAAATTGGAACCTACGAATTAAAGAAAATCACTCTTAGTTGTTTCGACGATAAAAGATACCTACTTGAGGATGGAGTTACAAGTTACGCTTACGGACACCACGCAGCGGGAAAAACTGGGGTCCAGGTTGTTGCCGAAGAGAAAATAGAACTGGACTGTATGCCAGTAAGGGCTGAAAAATATATTCCCAGACCTACTCCTAAGGTGGTGATTCCTGCTAAGAGGTGAAAGTTCAAGAAGCTACAACCGCTGAGAAAAATCGTGTCAAATATGAACTACATAGAAAACAATCTTGATATTCTACCTAAGGAACACAAAAGCGACTTGAGAGTGCTGATGGGTCTTAAGGCACAGTCACTAGGTGTGCAGGCTGTGAGGAGTACGAAGGGTGAACGCGGTATGGTAATTGTTGGGTACTAAAAAGAGTGATACTGCTTGAGAAATAAATTAAGTATATAAATCTAAAATTAATTCAGTTAAAAACTGGTGGTCTAGAAAGTTCACGAAAACGCGAACGAAAAACTAGTGGTCTAGAACCGGCAGTTCCTATACTACTTCACTACATGACCGTTCTAAAATATAAGTTTGCAATTACGACTTTAATGCAAAGTTTCCGAATATATGCCCTTAAAATTGGTAGTTTTTTTTCTCGATCGCTACAGGAAATGCAAGAAAAGCAGTAATCGAGCTTCAAAAATTAATATTTTTGGGAGAGGACCTTCAGGCATTTAAAGGTCATTGCAACTTACGACTTCTACAGTTCAAGTGATTTTTTAACAGTAAAATTCGAATATATAATTCAGTAAAATCATTTGACCACACACCCCCCCCCTCCCCTCCAGATTCTCCACAGTATTCCTATATTTTTTAATGGAACCCTGACTACATTTTTTAAGCATTTTTACAGACTTAGTATTCACTGTTAATCATGTACCATGTCTAGATATTCATGCCAATAGCAGATCGGTAAGAGTCCTAAAGTTTGAAGTCTGGTGGTGTAGTCAGTAGAGGAGGAGAATGGAAGACTAAGGATGTATTTGGTTGCTCTTCTTTGTGTTCGTTCAAGGTGGCGTATTAGTTCGGTGGATTGTGGTGCCCATATTTGGGTAGCATACCCCAGGTGTGGCCGAACTAGTGCAAGGTATAATGTGCGTCTCACTTCCTGGTTGTGGATCTATATAGATTGTGGATCTCCTGATGTAACCCAATAGTTTAGTTTTGCGTTGACAATTAAAGCCCGAAATTTCGCAAAAATCGTTAAATTTTATGAAATGTGCGGGGGGAAAATATGGAAAATCCCATTTTATTTTGCCGAAGCGTTGATTGCGGAACTAAGTTTCCAGACATACAGTCTTCAGAACTTTCCTCATCCCCTTATATTCTCCTTGACTTAGATCTTGACATCAGGTACACATCCAACGTATACGCCAATTAAGGCAACCGAAAATTGTGGAGATCGAAACGGAAGCGGATTTTACTACAAGTATTCTAAAAACTCCATACTTTTCTGTATTTTGACATCATTCGGTTTATTTATTCAAAAACGTAGATGTCAAAAATGTAGAATCGAAGTTGACTTTATAATACTATACTTATAACAGCATAGCCATGGGGCATGGGTATATATAATCTTTTCCGTGAAATATTCAATGCGGAATCGAATTAAACAATTCCGATAAACAGAAACCCCGCGTCCATGCAGCTTCTATAAGCCATAAGGATATACTGCCAGGAAAGCACACTTCAAGAAAACTATAAACAATACTGTGAAATGCGTGGTTTCTTCCGCGTGGAATTGCGATATGATTGTTTCTTATTCATGCTGTAATATATTCAAATCTAAAACAATTCATAAAGACTTTTAAAGTGCAGAAATCCCGCGTCCGGCTTTCTATAAGGAATACTGCCAGGAAACCGCACTCCAAGTAAACTAAACAATACTGTAAAATGCGTGGTTTCTTCCGCTTGGAATTGCGATTGTTTCTTATTTATGCAATTATGCTGTAATATGAATACGACTTCTCATAATTTTGTGAGAACCGGCACAACAAGACTGAACATTAACTGTGCGCAGTGAACGAATCCAAGCAGGCTAACACTCGAGTTTCAACTGAGCAGCGTCAAAGAATAAGGTAACTATAAATGAAATATATTTTATTATTTTAATAATTGACATCACAATTATATAATATTTGAATTAATATATTATATATCAATATAATATATTTATTTGTTTGCATTGATAAACATTCAAAATAAGATTTATTTGAATCTGCATGATCAAAGAATAAAGAAGATAAAAAATTAAGTTAATTAAGTTAAGTGCATATAACACAATAACATACAACTATATGACGACAAAATGTATACACTATATACATGTATATTATAGGCATAGTCGCGACATCTCTTGATGAGGTAAACTTTAATCTTTATATTGTAGTTGCCTTCACAATATTTTATAATGGTATATAACTCAAGGGCGCACTAGCGTGTAGATTCATACCAATATAGAAATATATGAATACAGCAACCCATCTTTTGACGGAACATCTGTAACTTGAAAACGAAGTTTTTAATGATTGTAAACATCGTGGTTGCTATGGTAACATGAAATCATATTTTCGCAAGAAAACAAAAAATTAAAATAATACTTTAATTAACCACAGGGCCCACCTTGGAAGTATGATAAAAACGTAATAAACTATTGTAAAATAATTCAAAGTAAATATATTAATTAATACTTACGTATACTTGAAATTTGAGTCCCATGCATAACAAGGTACATCAACCTCGTCCCCATGATCTTCTTCTTGTCAATTTTCTTAGCCAATCATGTGCTTGATATTTACAAGTCCACCCTCGGCTTGTCTCGCGCATGCTCATAACGTAGATGACCGTCCAACGTCCATGACATAATGAAAAACGACTTTGCTGCACTTCGCTTTGTTCTCACATAATAGCCGTGCGGATTTAGTACCCTTGCCATGGGCTTTTGCCATACGAACTTCGCGCGTGGCTCGAGGATGAGAGAGAGGGTTGATTGTTGATTAGGACAAAACTGTTAACAAAATAGATTGAAATTTTAAGAAAATACATTCAAATAACTTCTCAGTTTAGACTGACTTTCTCTCTCTCCCCCAACCAATATATATATATATATATATATATATATATATATATATATATATATATATATATATATATATATATATATATATATATATATATATATATATATATATAACTAACTGCACTAACCTGCAAATAACCAATCAATCAAAACGCACTTTGTTACTAAATTATGTAAACTAATTATGTATTCCCGCGAAAACTAGCTTGTATATAGAGCGAGAGGCGAGACAAGATAATTATTGTGTTAAACGACTCACGAGTACCGTCGCTATAATTTGATCCGTCTTGTGTTAAAACGCCGGTAGCAAGATCTTGGGGTCGTTGGGGGAGACAGCCCAGCTACAATATAACTTGTAGAATATAACAAATTAATTGTAGAGCCAATTTAATTCTTGTCAGTTAATATTTTATTAAGTTTACGCCTTAGCATTCAGTAAACTCTCTCTATGGTGCATTGTTCATTGTTCACTGTTTACTGCAATGTTGATATTGTTTTTCAATTCAAGATCGTGTGTTGTGACAGGTATGTGTATCAATAATTTTCTAACACGTTTATCGAATTTGCTTATTTATGTTAGATAGGTTTTTAATGTTTAGTCTCTTTTTCGGTTGGAAATGAACAAGCATGGATATTATTACCCTTGAAACAAGGAGAAAAATAGATAAATCAGATTAATTATAAATTCAAACTTAAGTAGCTAAGATTTGCTCTTTAGAAGACTAGAGCTCATCGAGTTTTGAATTTATTAACTAGGGGTATTTAATTTTATATTCTACGAATTATACCAGGAAGTGCCTTGACGGCCAATGCGGCATGCCTGGAGTGAGCAATCCCAGCTTAGACTAAATTTTGATCTAGGCAAGAACTAAGAAGAACAAAATCCATCACCACAGCTAGAAAGAGCATGTTAAAATTAGTAAAATGGCAAAGTTTGGTTGCGAAATTTTGTAAAATGAGGAAAATATAGCTGACTACGAAATTTGCAAATTTTGTATAAATTAATTTGTATTACGCACGGGAATTTGCACCACTTTCGGCCGA
Organism: Paramuricea clavata; assembly: GCA_902702795.2. Taxonomy (NCBI): domain Eukaryota; kingdom Metazoa; phylum Cnidaria; class Anthozoa; order Malacalcyonacea; family Plexauridae; genus Paramuricea; species Paramuricea clavata. The sequence continues at coordinate 5,002 of CACRXK020014406.1, forward strand.
AATGTGGTGCATTACGTAAATTGTTCCGTGCGTAATCCAAATAAATTAATACTAGAAAATACATGCATGCAGAAACCCTCGCCTTGCTGACAAAACCATTGTATTTTCCGAACATGAAGTATCTGAAGTAGTTGTCATGGTAACACGATAATTTTTTAAGAATATTCTTACAAATGAAAAATCGCCTAAAAATATCACTTTTAATTACAAAATTATCAATTTCCCAACATATATGTGTTAGGTAAGATATTATACGTAATATAAGCTTCAATTTAAGGTAAAATTCAACCACAAACGCTTCGCAAAACGTTTTAAAGTGTTCTTTATAAAACTAAACTGCCTTTAATTAAATGGCTTTATCGATAAACTCGCATGCAAATTTTTTTTTTTTTTTCCTTTTATTGCCCATATATTATAACATATAAATATTTACATTAAAAAAAAAAATAGATTAATGTTATGGTAGGGGTCTACCAGAAACCTTAACAGGCTTTTATTTAAGACCCCTATAGATATAAAATTTAGATTCTAGTTCTGACTACAGACTATACAGTCAACCAAATTTAAAATATATTACAATAAGTATTATAGTTAAAAGAAAAGAAAGAGAGAAAATGTGAAAGCTATTTACAGCATAAAGTGTTACATTGACATTGTACATATAATTTGATTAATTACTTGAAATTTGAAGGAAGTGTTCTTTTATAGTATTTTTAAAAGTATTACGAGAAGTGATATTTTTAAAATGACATTCAAGTCCATTCCAAACATCGACTCCTTTATTTGAAAGAGTATGTTTTACATAGTTCGTTCTTTTGTATGACTTGTGGAGTTGTGTTTTATTTCTTGTATTGTGTTGTAAACTTTGCTTAAGGTGGCTCGATATAGTTATCACAAACACCCTGCTCAAGAATCGCGAACTCAAAACCGGGTGACCATTTTTACGCGCAGGTCGCGGAAACTGATTAACAAAATCAAAGAACTTCCAAAATAACCTGACGTGAGCAGTTGCTCGCGCCATATGACGCCATTGCGCGTGTTCTATAGCGTTTTATGTCAATTGCTGACGTCATTAGAATTTTCCATTTTAGAAAAACGATGCGTTATATCTCTTTATTTTGTCTGGTGACCTATGTTCAAATTTTGCATGCTGTATTGCACCGCTAAAAACTTTCATTATACAAAAAATAAAAAAATTCTGTAATGCAAAAAAAATTTTACCGAAGAATATGACATTTTTGCATTTTTCAAAAAAATGGCATTACAGAATTTTTTTATATTTTGCTAATTGTTAGCTTTTCGTCCAAGTAAAATAATGCACGAAAAAAAATTGGGGTCACCATGCTTTTTTTCCAACTATACGAGACGATAGGCCATTTTGGAGTGAATTTCGTACACGTATGTCGTCATAGCAACGAACTATCTGTTACTAAAACTAATATAATTTGAAAGTAGAGTTATCAAAATATATAAAAAACCTAATATCTGTTGAATAAATCCTAAAAATGCGTAGTTTGAACGTGTCAAAGTATTAAACACCTGAATTTTTTAAAACTGTATCGAGCCACCTTAAATAACTTTGCTTTCTTTTTTATTTAAAAAATGCAATATAATAAAAAAGGGAATCAATAAATGATACAGTAAATGATACAGTATAAAATGATACAGTAAATGATATGCTGTCTTGTTTAGTTGTTTCATATACGCAAATGCCGTCGGTTAAAACAAACTTACCTTCGTTAACGTCGGCTCCCTTCTTTTAGCCGATTCTTTCGTACTTTCTTTCTTGAAATTTACAAAATCATGCAAAAATGCGAGCAAAAATGAAATATATTTGCAAGAAATTTATCAATCATAAAATCAAGAAATATTTGCTATTTCTTTGTCGTCATCGTCATGCAGTCGTTATAATGCAAACTTTAAATTGGACCAATCACAGTGTTCACTATTCATGACAGTCCGCCATATTTTTTAGATCAGTGAGGATGACCACCCCAGTGGACCACCCACGCACAGTGAGCCACGCCCGCGATCATTGGTGAACTTTAGACTTCGCTAATGCTTTCGTTTCCCTGGGTGTAAATAGCCGGGGGGATTAGTACCCTCGCACGGCGCTTCGTGCCGTCGGCTCGGGGACAAAATTTGCAAATTTCGTAGGGCTATATTTTTCTCATTTTACAACATTTGGCAACCAAACTTTGCAATTTTACTAATTTTAACATGCTCTTTCTAGCTGTGGTGATGAATTTTGTTCTTCTTGGCTAGATCAAAATTTAGTCTATAGCTGGAATTGCACATGGAATTGATAAAGTTACAATTCAGTTTTTACTGTCTATGTGCTTTTTGTCAACCAACCTGGCTAGTCGGGACGAATCGGGTCACGAAATGTTTTTCCTGACCCTAAATAATGTTTATCAAATCCGTGATAAGAGCCTTTATTAAACGAATTATCCCGAGTAACCGGGCCAGACCGGCTCCATATCAACAGCCCCCTAATATATTAATTTTAATTATTTAATATTTTCGTGACTCGCGTGACCAGTAAATGAGGGTGTTTTCAATACGGGCTACTACAGGGCCGATTCCTCATGTCAACATGTTTAGCTTAAAATTTGTATTTAATTAAACAAAAAATATATTATGCTAAAACAACTAAACAGCATAAAATATTGTTATGTTGTGTATAGCAGCTGAAATTGCTTCCATTCATAAATACTAATGTCATAATGAGCAAGTTTACCGCTGTTCCACAGCTCCCATGGATTGTGGGTAATTTGTTTTTTTTTCAGAATCGAAGACGCAAATTAACTCCCAGTAGAATCTAAAAATAACATTTTCACTCTCAGGTCCAGGGACGCCGGAACTGGGGGGCAGGAAGGGCAGCCGCCCCCGTTTCCCTTTACCAGGAGGAGCAAGGGGGGCAAAGGTGCCCTTTCAATTTACAGGATTGCCTTGGCGAAATAGCGAATGAAATTCTTTTACGAATTTCAGCTTCAGAAAACGCAAGAAATGCAGTCATCGAGCTTCAAGAATAGCACAATCGCCTGGCGGAGAACCCCTTCACATCCCTATCATCCAATAATAGAAAACTACGGTGGCCCATACGGGCCAACCCTTCTCCGTAGAAACTTGCACCTTCTCCGTACAAATGTGTTGTTATTCCATGGAAATCAAACTTCTCCGTGGAATATTGCCGTTGTTCTGTCACGGAAAGCCTTTTCTCCGTAGAAATATGCAGTTTCTCCGTGGAAACACGCATCTTCTCCGCGGAAACACGCAACTTTTCTGTGGAAACACCGCAGCTTCTCCGTGGAAACGCGTAGCATTTATGTGAAACACGATGCGGTGGCCCGAACGGGGCACCTCTTCTCCGCAGAAACATGCAGCTTCTCCGTAGAAACACGTGCCTTCTCCGTGGATGAGCACTTTCCTTGTGAATTAAAAAAGGCACGCCCCCTGAATATTTATTGGTTTTATACGACGGGGGGAGGAAGAGAAAATAAAGTCACAAGTCAACATCGTGGTCGTGGAAATATAGATACGTACTACAAAGTTTACTTTTTTATATTTATGTTATCATTTTTATTTGTGTATATTTTTATAAATTGAATATTTGTATATCCATACCTACACTAGCGGATCCGCATACGAGACTGACTGACAGATTAATACAGTGTATATTTAAATATTCAATTTATAAAAAATATAAATCCACAAATAAAAATGATAACATAAATATAAAAAAGTAAACTTTATAGTACGTATCTATTTCCACGATTGTTACAAAAGCTATAAACGATCAAAATATCTGCCTGGCAATTCTCACAATTTATATGCTGGATATCTGTGCCCAGTGGCGTAGCCAGACCTTCATTTTTGGGGGGGGGGGCGAAGCGAACGCCGAAGGCGCGAGACCATCTATGGAGGTCCGGGGGCATGCACCCCCGTGAAAATTTTGAAATTTAGAGTCCCTGAAATGTGATTTCAAGCATTTTGGGGGTGAAATCTTGCAGAATCCCGAAGATTATAAAGTACGTCGAAGACATAAATTTTCCCAGACATTTCTAAGTTTCTACTCGCTTTTATATATGATACAGAATAACTCTGTGAAGAATATTCATGTTATCATAATGCATATACATGTAAATCTAAACTAAATCTATTCCTCTTGGAACCATATCTACAACTGTTTTAACGAGATTTTAGAAATCAAGTTCTTCCAGTATTTCGTCGTTTTCCTCAGTCGAGACGTACTTAATCCGTTTCAGCTTCGAGGATGTAACGTGTACCCCCCCCCCCCCATTTCTCTACGGATTTAGCCTTTTTCAGAGAATAGTTTCTTTGCGATTGGGGGGCGACCGCCCCCCCTTGCCCCCCCTTGGCTACGCCCCTGTCTGTGCCCATATTAAAGCATTCATATTTATAAAATTGGCTTGTAATGTTTTGACCACGATGTTGACTTGTGACTTTATTTTCCTCCCGTTCCCCGTCGTATAAAACCAATAAATATTCAGGGGGGCGTGCCTTTTTTAATTCACAAGGAAAGTGCTTATCCCCGGAGAAGGCACGTGTTTCTACGGAGAAGCTGCATGTTTCTGCGAAGAGGTGCCCCGTTCGGGCCACCGCATCGTGTTTCACATAAATGCTACGCGTGTTCGCGGAGAAGCAGCGGTGTTTCCACAGAAAAGCTGCGTGTTTCCACGAAGAAGATGCGTGTTTCCACGGAGAAACTGCGTATTTCTACGGAGAAAAGGCTTTCCGTGACAGAACAACGGCAATATTCCACGGAGAAGTTTGATTTCCATGGAATAACAACACATTTGTACGGAGAAGATGCAAGTTTCTACGGAGAAGGGTTGGCCCGTATGGGCCACCGTAGAAAACGGATTAGGCGAAGTTCAACTCCCGATGTTTTGCAAATATATCTTAGTATATATCAATTCAAAAGTGCCCTTTCACGAAAATCTGCCCCCCCCCTTGCCTTCACATCGTTCCGGCGTCCCTGCCCAGGTCTTAATGACTTAAACGAAAAAAGTAAAATGTAGATGTCTTCAACTAGACGGTGTTTTTAGTTATAAAATCAGATAGCTTTCTAAAAATATTTCAAAACTCTAAGTAATCAAAAATTGCATCTACAAGAAAACTAATAATATCAGGTTTGTTTTTTATAATTACACCATGGAAACAATTTACCTCTAAAAGAGTTCCTTGAAGGTTTCCATGCAATTATATAAATGCATTTATATACATGAATTGCTTTAAGATAAATATTAATGCCCAGCAGAAAATACGTAAAAGAGCCATAACAAAAATATAGTTTAAAATATTTATTAGAAAGCTAACGTTTCGTCTTTAACTTAAGACATCTTCAGAGCAATGACATACAAAGCGGAAAACACAGAAATATGAATAAATTACAACTATTTACAAGATATTATATTACAAAAGTAGAAAGAGGAGTGGATCAGAGTAGAAGTAGAGGGACCGAACTGCCTTGTACGTTGAGGTATTCGCCAATATATTCCTGTCTTTTCACGAGTCTAACTGGTTAAATAACTGTCCTGTCAACTTTAAGCCATTATTGTACCGCCGCTATGTTGATGACTGCTTCTTGATTTTCCAGTCTGCTGATCATATACCTCAATTTCTCTCTTATCTAAATCGCCAACATCCTAATATTAAATTCACCAGTGAAGTTGAATCTAGTTCCACACTTCCCTTTCTTGATATTAGCATTTCTCGTAAGAATGGTGTTTTCGAAACTTCCGTCTATAGCGAAAGCCTACCTTCACAGGTCTGTTTACCAACTTCCGTAGCTTTATTCCTTTTCAATATAGACGTAGCTTAGTTTCTTCTCTTATACATCGTTTCTTTAGTCTTTGCTCCAATTATGAGAACTTTCACGCTCAGTTAGAACTATACCGTCAGATTCTTAATAAGAATTGTTATCCAACTCGTCTTTTTGATCGCTGCGTACGAACATTTTTAGAAAATGTGTCTCAACCCAAACCAGCTGTTCATTCTGCTTCTAAGAAAGTCCTATATTTCTCCCTTCCATATACTGGCGCTCACTCTCTTCAAATTCGCACCCAAATCTCCCGTCTTTGTTCCTCAGCCTTTCCTCATCTTAATATTAGATTCGTTTTTCGTCCAACTTTACGTTTGTCTCAACTCTTCACCTTTAAGGACAAAATTCCTAAGGCTTTAAGATTTTGTGTTGTGTATTCTTTCACGTGTCGTTGCTGTTCCGCAACGTATTTGGGCCCGGCAAACGGTCCGGCGTCACTTGCACACACGAGTATCCGAACACTTGGGTGTTTCTCCTCTAAGAGGCAGTAAAAGCAGCAATCCGACTATATCTAGTATCCTTTCCCATCTTGATAGCACTGGTCACTCCGCCTCTCTTAATGACTTTAAGATTATTTCTTGTTGCTCTTCTCCAGACGAACTCCTCATTCGAGAAAGTCTTCTCATTAACAAACTCAAACCCTCCCTCAACTTACAAGGCAGTTCGGTCCCTCTACTTCTACTCTGATCCACTCCTCTTTCTACTTTTGTAATATAATATCTTGTTTATAGTTGTTATTTATTCATATTTCTGTGTTTTCCGCTTTGTATGTCATCGCTCTGAAGATGTCTTTTAAGTTAAAGCGAAACGTTAGCTTTCTAATAAATATTTTAAACTATATTTTTGTTATGGCTCTTTTACGTATTTTCTGCTGGGCATTAATATTTATCTTAAGATTACGATTTCCGCGGCCTGGTTCATCTATCGCAAATAATTGCTTTATTTTTGTAGAAAACATAACCATTATTTATAATTTGCCTATAAGATAATAGTTATCGTTGCATGAAAATATACTGTTTAATTAAGCCGGATCACACGAGAATTAGAGTGCATGAGAGTTTGGCAGTCACGCGATCTTGGTTAGCTGTTCTCGATCATTCCCGACACTGTCATGTAGTTTAGTCATGTGCATGGCGTAACAATACATGACTGCCCGACTATCATGCAGAGCTTTAATTTAACACTGTGGCACTATTCAAATGTTCTGCGAAATACCTGTATACCTCGATCGTGTTTTGCGCAAAGAAATAATAATAATTTTCATTTAATCAACTGTTTTAGGTAGTTTTCAGTCATTCCCATGAGACCATCTACCAAGGTCAATGCTATTTAAGGAAATTATACTCCGACTATTAGGCCCTATTTTACCTATAGAGTCGGACACAAACCTTAATCTGATCGCTCATTTGCCCACAATAAAGTTTATAATATTTGGTATCCAATCAAAATCTACCAGGAAAAACGTCATTTCACGCAATCATAATAACAACAATTAACAATCTAATTATAGTTAAAAACTACTAAATATATTATGAACAATAGTATAATCTAACCAAGCACCATGCACTGATCCTAGTACTTGCGTGACCCATGCATCAAAACATGCAGATTATATAATTAAAATTTTTTGTCCGATAGGACATGCAATCAGGTGACTGGAAGCCAGATTTTGGTTGTTTTATATATGCGTCCTGATAGGGTCAGATTTGGCGGAAAACAGGGCCTGGTACCATGCAGACCAACGGAATTCTTAGTTAAAAAGACTGTCAGGTCGAAACGCGTACAGGGTTGCCTTCCTATACTCATTTCATCTCTCGCTCTTATATCCTCTTCTCCCTTATCATATCCTGCATATATTTCACCATGCAAATTTTAGTTCCTAATTGTAGTTTCCCTAGTTTTTTAACATATAGTTCACCACAGTAGTCAGAGTAAAGAATAACCAATTTTGGATATTGGTCCTTTCTTTATATATAGGCATACACAATGGCCCTTCCAATTAGTACCTATTTTATACCAAAAATATCAAATATCAGACACCATTAGTTTTCAATCACATTTGAACAGAAAATAAAATCCAGTGTTCCGCCGTATTTATTTTCCATCCATTTCCATTCGTCGTCGTTGCGGTTCAAAGTCTTAAAGTTTGCCTATTTTTAAATAGGCAAACTTTAAGACCAAAAACCGCAACGAAGGCTATTTTCGTCTTTTACGAAATCTGATTTACAATGCAAAATTATTGAGTAAAAGATTATACTGATTA
>CACRXK020014407.1:0-13111 GCA_902702795.2 Paramuricea clavata
TCCATAAGAATACTGGTACAGAAAAGGAAACTATCAAAGTAGGAGACGTTGTACAAGTCCATGATGATAAATCTCGATTAACATGGAGATTAGCAGTGATCGAAAGTTTAATTCGAGGACGGGATGGACATGTGCGAGCTGCTAACATTCGAACAGAATCCGGAAAGACTAATAGACCCATAACGAAACTTTATCCTCTAGAAGTAGCAGCTAAAACAGAAGAACCAGGCCCCGTAGACAAGGATTGTGTCCAACAAGAAAATGCAGCAACCGAAATTACTCCACGACCGAAACGGACAGCCGCGTGTAAAGCAGTTGAACAAATCAGGAGATGGACCCGAGAACTTCGCGTGCCCCCGGAGGATGTCGTAAATAATTAGACAAACATTATACATTGATAACATGAAGTATTGACTGTTTTCGCGCCTTTTTCATGGACGCCATGTTGTTGTTATTCCACGCTTTATATTATCGAAAGAACCTGTATTAATCGTAACAATATACCAATAAATACTTGAAATCTTTGGGCAGTGTGATTTTCACTTGACAAGCGCGTCATGAATATAGTCAATTTTCGCTAATTCGACTAATTATAAGCTATAATTTGTTAATGCATTTACTTAAATTTTTCGCGTTAAAAACATACAAAATTGTTGACTATCTTTCAAATATGGCTGTTTTTTGGATAGAGACTAAGTTATAAATATGCCAGCATTTATGCTAGCTTTATAACATAGAGGGTGATAGAGCAAAAGTCTTGACGCATGTGCCGACTGAAATTGACATGCACGCGTTGCTAATTTTATCCGTCGGTATTATCTTTTTATTATTTATCAGTGTATGAAAGCACTGTAAACATACTGATCTTGGTAACTAAAACTATATGCACCGATTTCCTCCGAATGTACACATCTATCACAAGAGAATATTAGAAGAAAGTATATTATACAATTTATTAGAGAGTAATGTTTTTCGCGCGAAAAGCGGTTCATATATAATCCCCGTCATCGCTTGAAGTCGGTCAACGTGTAATTTCAAGTTTTTCTTCGCCGTCTTAACAGTATATTTATATCGTAAAATCATTACAATCTTAACTCGTTGAAGTCGGGGGGTGGGGGGTAAAATCCCCAAAAAGAAAAGTCAAGAAAGGGGCCCAAATATTTTCGGGCAATATAGACCACAGCTCCTCCAATAGATATATGAATCCCGTACGCCTATGAGTGTACTACTATACATTTATATTGCTCTCATGTGCATAGAGAGACAAGGTACGAAATTAGAATCTATAAACAATCAACTTTAATACATGCATGGTTGGGTATACAAAAACGTTTTGATGTAAAAAACGAATTTCTTTCTTGTTGCTTTGAGCTATTAGGCTATATTAAAACCGACGAAACATGTAGTAAGCGTATATATTAAGTGAAAGTGAAACTTATTCTCAAACCAATAAATGAACCAAGACTGCATGTCGTAATCTCTCTGAAAGGGCGAAGCAGTAACTAAAGGGTGTATATATAGAGGCATCTAACGGCAAGTGATTTAACGATCGCATGATGGGGTTATTAGAGACCTTACGATTTTAGGACGGCAACGCGACGACGACGGCCAAAACAAACTCCCTCAAATAAATGGTAGTATTAAAGCCCACTATTTGTTGTATATTAGTTTCTCATCCGGAGCTTCTCCTAAAGTGGATGCGGGCTGGCGGGCCAATACCATTATGCCATTATTTGCTGGATTTCCCCTCCCCACAAAATTTATTTTGGAAAAGTGCGCATTAAGCATTTATATAGCAACTTTCTGAAAAACAGCACAAAATCAGTAAGTGCAACTGAAAGCATGTTTTCATAATTTTGTACCCAGAACGTCTGGCGTTTTTCTCCCCTGCCCCTGGCTTCCGGTAGAACTTTTATAGCTGAGTTTGGATATTTAATAAGTGTGTATGTAATGCGGGAAAAACTTGCAGTTTGGTTATGAAATTTTGTATTTTAACTAACATTTGGTTTGGGAACGTTTCTAATTGTCTTTCTTTCAAATTTCACTTTGAAGACATCACAAAATTTATAATAATGGTCAAAAATGGCAATAATAATGGCGAACAAGGCCATTTTCTTAAAAAAGCATGCGGGCAGGAATGAGAAACTAATATACAGCAAATAGTGGCCTACAGACAATTCGTGGTATATTAGCAATCGTATGAATTTAATACAATCGTATTAATTTAATGGGTTTTATGTTTGGGAAGAGTTCTGCTGAAGCCAGTTTGAAGTTGCACTTGCTGTGGCTTGAATGCAGCCGTTGTATCAAGACGTGAAAATCTGTGATTTGGCGTTGTAAACAAAGCGAGGACAATGTCTAAATTATTCATATATTGCAATTATTGAATTCTTTTTAATTATGTATTGTATTTTAGCCGTTGCTGTCCTAAATCATAAGGTGTCTATTTAAAAATCGGGGAACCATGCAAGGTAAGCATGGTTAAAAATTTTTCGAGTATGTGGACGTATGCATGCACATGCATGGTTTACGCTACTCATACGTTTCTCTCATACGACAGGACCTTAACCGAGATCAGCATGTAATTGCAGTTCTTAAAAAACATGAAAATATTAAACATGTATAAAATATTTGTTTCATTTTATAGTGGCAAAATAAATCTGCACTATGTCTATGATGAGAAAAAAGTGCTCCTTCAAATGTATATATAAACAAAAATGTATAAGAAAAGGGCGGGAAAGGATATATGTGTGCCAATTGAAGGCTTCAAGGCATTCGTGTAAATTGGCACACATATATCCTTTCCCGCCCTTTTCTTATACATTTTTGTTTATATATACATTTTTGTTTATATTTAATGATACCCATAAACGTAAAATTTCAAGCATATATAATTGCTGGCATATTTATAACTTACTCTCTATCCAAAAAACAGCCATATTTGAAACAGTAAACAGCTTTGTATGTTTTTAACGCGAAAAATTTAAGTAAATACAAAAAGAAATTATATTTAGAGGAATTAGCGAAAATTGACTATATTCATGACGCGCTTGTCAGGCGAAAAACACACTGCCCAAAGATTTTATTATTTATTCTAGTAGATGTGTCATAATACTCAGTAGCTGCAATAGATTGGATACCTGATACCGTTGCACTTTTGAGAAAAAATAATTTACCGCCAGCATACTAACACGAATATTTAATCAGCTGTCTGAAAGACGTTTTTAAAAATGCACAATATTTTGTTTGCTTCAAGTGATCAGGATAATTTTTAGTTTATGTTTATGCCTAGGCAGGAAATAATAAAATATGTAAGTTTCAAGAAGTTAGAATAAAAGCGCGAGATGAACTGTGAGGTATAAAAAAGCTCAAATATCACTTGCGTAATTAACGTTTTAACTTGTTTTCGAACGCGTCCGAAAACTGAATTGCGAAAAAAATTTTAAAACTGACTACAATTTCCAAGTCAACGTTTTTTGTTCATTTTATGAATGACTTCTTCCACACAGAAAGTTTGAAGGAAATCTGTAATCTTAAGAAATTCGAGTGGTCGGTTTTTACACGGACTGCCTCTTAACATGTCAAATTGTGGCTGAATTGAAACATTCGGTATAATTTTATTATTTTATATAATTTTTTTCCTTATGATATATCTTCGTTTTTGGAAACTTTTTATTAAATGTTTTCACATAACTCGCTGTTCTACACCTGTTTTAAAAATTACGCAACCTGGCGGCAGCGTAGCCAGCTCGGATAATTTGGGGCTTAAATAGTAACTGAAGCCTTAAAAAGTATTTTCGGGCTAGCTGGTTGCGTAATTTTGAAGCAATATTTTTGAAAAGCATATTTGTTTAGACTCTAGATCCTGAGTTCTCACCAAACGAGGAAAATAAAAATACTGAATTTATTTCAATTTATACAAAAGGCATATAAAAATTCGACATGAACTCATGAAGCTTGAAAAGTTTTATAGTAGAAGGCCTGGCTTGCGAGGTTGGAAAAGATTTAGAAAAACAACGAGGTGACAAGCGCCAACAATACAGGGAATATACAGGTAGTACTTCATGTCAGCTTATTACAACATGGGTGAATCCCCCCGCACATTGGCCCGACCTGATGGCCAGCGCAGTGAAAGCTCGCGCATTCCCCAGTGACCGGGGAAGGACAAAACGGTGAAAACAAGGCGAATATCCCCGGTATGCCCCGGGTATCCCCGAGGGGGGTCGGGGGTTTCAAATGACTGGTGCATAAAACACGAATACGAAAACTCGAGAAAACTGGCAAGAAACACACAAAAAGATGTATAGTTTAGTAAAAATGTACATGCTGTTTTCATATGGTAGCAGAGAAGCTTTGGAATAAAAACTTTTGTGCCTGGCGTTTTGGCTTTGGCTTTGACAAGTTGCTCCTGACAACGACAGGTTCATGTTCAGATCCGATCAAAAACATATAAAAATGAATCTGTTTTGATTTAATTAACGTTTTTCTACTAAAAGGACAATGAAAAAGGTATGTTATTTTTATATTTTTGTATTTTTTCTTGTCGTTTCACGATAATATGCTTGAAAAAAGTGTTTTTAAACACAAGCTTTTACTTTGTTTACAATATTTATATCAGTGAAAAAATACATGACACAAATGGGTAGAGAATATATTCGTGACTTGTTTTCATTGCTGCTGTTAAACCTTTTTTAAATGGGAAAACATTTATTTTACAATATCTGTTTAAGCTGTAATTTTTTCGCTTTTAAGTGGCCGAATACATGAGCATTTAAAAAATATATAGTTTTCTCGACGTGAGTTTTATACATGTCAAACACTTTCCGACTTTCAGTCGCATTTCTATATCAAAATATTGTCAATTGTCGTGAACATCGTGCTTAGTATGAAGCCTTTAGGGCTTGATGCAATTCATTTTCGTATTCTGACTATCGTTAGGCTATGTTTTTTCGAAACGTTTTTGGCAGATTTTTTCGTTTAAAAATTGTTTCACTCCTCAGTTTTTGCCGCGAAAACCAGAGCGGGCAGTTGCATTTCACAGCGGGCAGTTGCATTTCACAGCGGGCAGTTGCGTTTCAGAGCGGGCTGGATGCAAAAAACCGGCCCGCTCTGAAAGGCTCCTCAGCCAATCAGATTGCTTCATTTTCACTGATAAAAAATAAAAATATTTATTTACCTTTGCAAGTAGTTTAGCCTTTTCATCAAAAACACCAACCATAGACTTCAAATTATTCACTTTAAATGCGGGGTTAATCATTTTCCTCATTCTGGAATGATCTTTTCCATTTGCGAGAAGAATGTTCTTCCGTGGGAATAAATGAACACCTTCTGTTCTGTTGTACTTAAATGACTTGGATACCAGGATTTGGTTTAGGGCATCAGCGTCACTAATTAAGTAGTATGTTTTGTCTGTAATTTATATGAAAATTGTATTCAGGTATATAATTAAAAAGGTATGTTATCAGACATCTGCTCATAAAACTCCACTATTAATTTAATTTGTTGCCTTTATTTATATTTATTTATGAATATTTATTTATGAAAATATTCAAGGAAAGAGTAATAGTTATAGCAAGAATTGTGATAAATGTACGAAAATATTACCAAAAAATTTGGTATGTAGTGAAAAATGGTATGTCCAGAAAATTTGTTTACCTCCCCCCCCCCCAACAATTTTGGAAAAAGAAAGATTAAGTGGTAGTCTCGCTAAGAGCGGTCCGATGACTTTGACTTCGGAAAATAGATTTCCTTTATTTTTTGTGTGTTGAAAGGCATTGGTATACAAGCACAGAATGAAGATCAGTACCAGAAGGACCACTCAGCGATGCAACGTGTCACCATTTTTCTATGCAAAAATGTGCAATTGACTGGCCAGAAGACGGGGCCTCCAGCCAATACAGCGCGTTTATTGGCCAGAAAATGTAATCGACTGGCTAGGAAGATGGCGGCTAGTGTGCCCTTCTGTGTGCCTTATTCTGTGATACAACACAGGGGGCAGAAAAGTACGATTGTGTTTTATAAATACCTTGTCATCAACGAATATCCCATATTTATATCACAACAATCCGCAGACATAGTCATAAAAGGATCAAAATTAGCTGATTTTTATGTTTTCGATAATATCATGCCTTCTACTTCATGTAATTCAAACATTTCCCGTACATTTGTATGTGTAAGCAAAGTCAATCGTTCTAGTATGAGCCCACGCTACTATGGTCAGTCCTTGTAATACAATGTTTGAATTACATGAAGTAGTAGGCATGATATCGAAAATCAACATATTTTCATCGTGATGAAACCTGGATGAAACTATTATCAGTTATAGACCTGAAACGAGGGGTATTCCACAAAAAATTACCCTGAGGGATGAAATATTCCGAGGGCGAAGCCCGAGGAACATTTCATCCCGCAGGGTAATTTTTTGTGAAATACCCCGAGTGAAAGGTCTATAAATGGTATATTATACCGAACCTTTCAAAAATAAGTAGAAAACAAATATATTATAGCTCAGTGGGTGTGACCAGATCACTGATCTGAATAATACTTAGTATTAGAATAATACTAGTATTATTCAGATCAGTGGACCAGATGTTTCTCAGAGGATTTTACTAAACCTTTGCTAAAATTTTACTAAATAGGCCAAAATTTTACCAGATTTGGATTTTACCCATCCCACTCCAGGGGGGGGGGGGGTTAATGGATAGTATTTTGTCCGAATCAGTTTCGGAGTCTGATTCAGACAAAATACTATGAAATGAAATTCGTCAAATGCCCAATTTTCACCTGCGTGCGCTACTTCATGTTATTCGTTCAAAAGAGGTGATAAATGACGTAAACTGAAGCATGCAATGAGCAAACAGAACACAGGCTCCGATTCAGAAGTGAGCCATATATCGCCACAGCATCAGGAAGGCATGTACTTCGCACTTTGCAGGGTTTTCTGGTCATCATCAAACGTTTTAATATAGAATTTTACCAAAAAAGTTACCAAATCCTTGAATTTTAAGAAATTTTACCAAAATTTTACTAAAAAATCTTTTTTACCAAATTTCTATCAAAATTGTCGAAATGTTACCAAAAGTAAAAAAAATATACTGAATATGGTCATAATATTAGGATGTTAGGGTTTGTAATCAAAGTGAGAATATATACATTTTAAGACCTAACCAGGAACGACTGCGAAAAATGCAGCACAAGGTCCTCCGGTAGGAATCGAACCTACGGCCCTCTGTAGCTCAGTTGGTTAGAGCGCTGCTCCGGAATCGCAGGGCCGTAGGTTCGATTCCCACCAGAGGACCTTGTGCTGCATTTTTCGCAGTCGTTCCTGGTTAGGTCTTAAAATGTATATATTCTCACTTGGATTACAAACCCTAACATTCTACCAAGTGAAGTGCAAGAACTAAGTTATTCAAGTTTTGAATATGGTCACACTGTGTTTAGGGCACTGGAAACGAGAAGCGGCCAAGATGCGCGAGGCGACATGCGCGGGGACATCAACATCAAAGATTCCGACATCGAGTGAGACTTCTGGTCTTATTATTTATTTTGTGATACAAGTTAAATTAATTTTGCATTCATGTGGTAAAAGGCAGCAGTAAAGCACTAGTATATATTAAATTCTAAGTATATAATTCTAGTATATAATTTGTAGAATATTCATAACCGTATACAGACTACAGCGATTACGATTCAAAAGGCCTGATTCCACGACGGCGAAATTCTTCGCGAGAAATTGTGTCTGCGAAATATGGATGGCTGCACTCTCTATAAAAAAAATAGCGAGCGGAAATAGCGAGCTCACCACATGTGGTCGTTATCTGTTTAGTTAATCTCTTTTAATCTGGTGAAAAATGTCGGTGCGAATGTTGTGATGAATGTCGTGATGAATGTCGTGATGAATGTCGTGACCAATGTCGTGACAGCTTCACTTCAGTGACTCATGAACGATTCTATTGAATTTGCCCACTTCGTTCGCTTTCACAGTGAGTATAGAACTGACTTGGTGAACTGACTTTTACCATAGATATGAGATATCTAATTATCTGCGACAGCCGACTGGCGAAGCGGAAATTTTTCTGGCGAAGCTTAATTTATCAGACATTGCTGCGCATGGCCGCATGCACGATTTCATTTCGTGTAATGTCTAATGACTAATCACAGTTTATAATGGTGTGAAATTTTTCCGGCATATATTTCGCTGAGTCATTTATACTCGGACTCGAAACGCGTCATGCTTATAATGTTATATATAATATATCATCTGAATAAAATCTCATGCTTACCAAATATTCCCAGAGGTCGAAATTGAACAATCGGTCCGTAGATTTTTCCCCATTCGACGAAAGTTTGCATCACATCCTTACTTTCCCTGAGTTCAAATAGTTGTCCAAGTAACCAATTTCCCCTAGGGCCTGGAATTTGTGATTCGCTGAATAACAAAGTTACGGCTTTCCATAGCAATATGAGAAATATTATGGCGATGAGAATTATGAGGTAGCTGCTGAAGTCACGCGCCATAGTTCATAATCAACATTAAATTTATTATGATTTATGGTCATGGATGGAGAGCGTGGGCGTCAGAAAAGATGCTATCATATTTACGGAAGCCCAGAAGTGTAATTGCTATTACCTATTTCCGTGTTGAAAAAGTGGGTTCGCTGGCGGGCTATTTGGTTCTATAACAAACGTACTTGCAGGGAGGTGAGTCGGGGATTGGACGCACCGAGGGCGGCTAAATCTTGTCCGCCATATTTGTTATTGTTATTGCAACGTGAGCAGTTTCGCGGGTGAGTTCGGCGAAAAGCAGGTGAGCTCGACGACAAGCTCACCTGCTCTAAACCAATCAGAAAGCCGCTTTTAACACAGGTATGGGATAAGCTGGCGGGCTATTTCCTATTGCCTATTACCGTGTTTCCTATTGCTGAGTGTCCCTATATGTCGTGTGTCGTGGGTTAAAAGTCGTGTGTCGTGGGTAAAGTCGTGGGTAAAGTCGTGGGTAAAGTCGTGGGTAAAGTCGTGGGTCATAAAATGTGCTAAAAACGCATTTTTTCACAAATATATTATTTTTATTTTTAATATTTTTTCGTACTTTTTCCATTTATGTACTAGATAAATACAGGAAAGTTTAACGCAACAAATTTCCAGTAATAAAATAATTTCTTATCTTGCTGTTATCTATAGTATAGGTAAATTGTTTGATTATGTTTCCGTTTCGCATAGTCTAATAAGCCTATAGAGTATAAATGTATTGTTTGATGATAAAATGTCTTAAGTTATAGGATATATGTTTATTAGCTTTAGAAGTGTTATAGTCCCTATCATGAACGTCGCGAATAACTATGTCGATTGCATATGTCTGATACAGACATATTGAGCTATAAATTTTACGCTGTGCCTGTATAATTAGTGGCCAACGCTCGAGCCTCAAATTTTGCTATTTTATCTCCTAGACCTAGTATATGTTCATGGCCCTTAAAGGTAGACCGAAAAGTTTCATGTGTATGTGGCGTTCGGAAGTATTCCATAAATTGCTACGATTTGGGATTTCCCGATTGAAAACCGAAATGATTTGTGCGATGTCGGGCTAATTGCCAACCGAGCGCGCTAGCCGCTGTTATTTCGACCGAGAATATGATACATCTACACTTTTCAGCCGTAATTTTCAGCGCGCATTTTTAATCATATACATATCGTTTAATTTGCTTCAAAAACTTGATAAAAAACATGTTATTCGTGTTGGTTCCCGCGGAGGGCAATGGTGTCATAGTTGCCAGAGGCAGAGCACATGCAACGCCGCCTCGGTATAAATCATGTATGTAACGGGAAATCTTGCTTATTTCAGTCTAATAAAGTCAGCCTTTTTTCTTTGATAATGTACGCAACATGCCGTGCATTTTACATTTAACAACATAAATTTTTGAAGCTAAATTAAACGATATGTATATGATTACAATCCGCGCATTATGTATATTACGGCTGAAAAGTGTAGAGGTATCATATTCTGTCAAAATATAACAGCGGCTAGCGCGCTCGGTTGGCAATTAGCCCGACATCGCACAAATCATTTCGGTTTTCAATCGGGAAATCCCAAATCGTAGCAATTTATGGAATATTTCCGAACGTCACATACACATGAAATGTTTGTCTACCTTTAAGGGCCACGAACATATACTAGGTCTAGGAGATAAAATAGCAAAATTTGAGGCTTGAGCGTTAACGTTGGCCACTTATACAGCGTAAAATTTATAGTTCAATATGTTTGTATCAGACATATGCAATCGACATAGTTATTCGCGACGTTCATGATGGGGACTATAACACTTCCAAAGCTAATAAACCTATATCCTATAACATTTATCATCAAACAATATTTATACTCTATAGGGTTGTTAGACTATACGAAACGGAAACATAATCAAACATTTACTTGTTATCTACTATAGATATAACAGCAAGATAAGAAATTATTTTATTACTGGAGATTTGTTGCGTTAAATTTTCCTGTATTTATCTAGTGCATAAATGGAAAAAGTACGAAAAAAACCCACCCACGACTTTACCCACAACTTTACCCACGACACACGACTTTTTACCCACGACACACGACACACGACGTATAGGGACATTCCCTATTGCTGTGTTCGCCGGCGGGCTATTTCCTATTACCTATTACCGTGTTTCCTATTGCTGTGTTTCCTATTTCCGGTATAAATTTACTATAAATATTATAGTATATCAATGACTCGATATATCAAAGTCTCTTTTAGTCGAAGCAAGGAAAGATTACGATAAATTTGTGCTTTTGGACGAGATCAATGTCTATATTTCTCTTCAACACAGTCTTAATATTGTTACTAAAAATCTAAAACCTTAGTTTGAATTATAAATAAGAACGCCAATTTTCAATTTTTATTTGTAAATAGTAGGATTTTAATCAGTTTTAACTAACGTTTTCGATTTTTTTTAGTCACAATATTCGATCAAGACTGTGTTGAAAGAGAATTAATAATAATTAATTAATAATTAATAATAATTATTATAATAAATAATTATTATGAATTAATTAATTAATATTATTTTAATCTTTCCTTGCTTTGACTAACGGTCAGTATAATCTGCAGACCAAGTACAAAATGCAGAATAGGTATAAATTGCAGACTGAAATTACAGACTTGGTATAAAATACAGACTGAGTGAAAAAAAAAGTACAAAACTACACGTTATATACACCCGTTTTCAAAATTATGCGACTTACCAAAATATAATCTAATTAGACTCAAATGTCAGTTTTATGTCACGAGACGGTTGTGGGAACTGCTATAAAATATAGCAAACATAAGCAAAAGTTAAGACATTTTAAATCGTACTTAATAGACTTAATACCTAAAGAGTAAAGAAGAATATTGAACTAAAATGAGCTAGATACACAAACTAAAAGAAACAACAAACCATCACAAAAATAAATTTGTGTAGTGAATGACTTTTAAGTTTGAGAATGAAACAAATTGTGTATTAAACCCGCTTACGTCTGACTATAGCAGTAATATTATGATTTTGTTGTGTTTAAATTTTGCAATAATTTTCACTAAAATATCTTAAAAATCATTCTAAACCTTTTTATATAAAGCATCAATTCATCAAAGCTCATACATTAACATGCATGCATCGACAATAAACCGCAAAACTCGAAGTTGTAAATAATTTGAACTTCATGACAATATGACACTCGGTATGACATATTAAAAAGATATATGTTTTTTCACTCACTGTATTTTATACCAAGTCTGTATTAATTTCTGTCTGCAATTTATACCTATTCTGCATTTTGTACTTGGTCTGCAGATTATACTGACAGTTAGTCAAAGCAAGGAAAGATTAAAATAATATCTTTATTAATTCTCTTTCAACACAGTCTTGAATATTGTGACTAAAAAAATCGAAAACCTTAGTTAAAACTGATTAAAATCCTACTATATTTACAAATAAAAATTGAAAATTGGCGTTCTTATTTATAATTTAAACTGAGGTTTTAGATTTTTAGTAACAATATTAAGACTAAAAATATGGAGATAGCGTAGCCAGTTTAGACATAATTAAAAACATAAACGTTCTCTGACTAAAATTTTTATTTAAGGTGGCTCCCTACAGTTATTCTTGTTTAAGCAATAATTCCGTAAAACAGGCTTATTCGTGCAGAACGCGAATTCTTTTCAACTTGGTGGCAATATTGGTCACCTAAGGAATATTTCGAACTAGATTTCGACGATGTCAATGTTCCCATGGCAACATGACGACAGCATAAAGCCTTCCAATTTAACCCATAAATGTGCCGCTATCTCAAAAACGAGGTCGGTGACCTATCTTTTTTATTTCATATATCAATAAGGAATGATGCTCTGCAACTGTTGTAAAAGTTTAAAAAAATTCTGTAGTGTGTGATTTTTTTAAAAGCGAAAAATTTATTGCGAAATTTCCACACTACAGATTTTTTTAAAATTTGAAATTTATAAAAATTTACCGCAAAATAAATTCGTGGTCAAAATTTGAAGATAGGTCACCGATGAAACTAATGAGTAAAATGCAAATAAAGTTAGAAAATAGCCTCGTGTAACTCGAGAAATTCCCCTATTGAAAAGCGTCGCTGACTAGTGAAAGATTGTACGCGGGCGCAGAACGAGTTTTCATTCAGCAAAAACGAGCCGCAATGTTGTATTTACTGTTTTGTTTCTGTCAACTTTTCGATTTATTTGAGTGCTATGGACAGCCAAGGATTATTGTGAAGGATTAAATCGATGAAAACAAGGTTGAAGCTAATTGAATCCTGCCGTTTACTCAATCTATGAGCTGTAACAACCTATTAACAGGTGGACGTGTTTTTTTGTTTCATGTTTGGTTTTGTACTTTTTGCTAAAAATGAACAATTAGGCTATGAAACTGAAATATTTTTCTGTTTACATATAATCACTTTAATCTTGTAGAAACACAACTAAAAACGTGAACGTTTTCTTGAGAAGTAAACAACTTTTTAAACGTTTGTATGCAATTTTGCAAATGTTTTACAGTTGAGTCAGTTGACAGTGTATAAAAAAAATTAAAAATATTGTTTCGTAGC
>CACRXK020014408.1:0-13111 GCA_902702795.2 Paramuricea clavata
CAAGGCAAAAAGTCTCCATTCAAGAATATAACTTCTTCTCAAAATGTAAAATACTTAGAATACTTGTGATTAATTAAATTGTTTACTTCGACGGTATGTAAATTAACAGCGTTTGCTTGCAAGACGTCAAAAACGGACGATTTCAGCGCGCTGTCGTTTATCGCGTATTCCTTTGCCCAAAGAAGTATTTACGTCAATTGAAAGCTTGTTTATTAAAGAGCCAACTAGTAGAAGCATGATCGATTTGGAGCTTTATCCCATGGTGAAAATCGGTTTTGTTAAGAGGGTATCGTAAATGAAATAAGATAGTGTGCTCCAAAACTACGATTATTTCTATTCCTAAAAGTAACTCAGATTTCTTGTAAGTCACGTATCCGGTCCTTTGAATAACCGAAAACAAGATTTTTTGGGTTTTAGATTGATTATAAACGGTTGTCGTCGTGAAATTTGTCGGTAAACTCAGCGCATATTTTCCCAGACAAAATGGCGATTTAGGGTGGTCGTGTTAAGACGGCATTTTCTCAAAGTTAAAAAAGCATTTGGCCTACAAAAATATATGGTGCATTTTCCGATATAATAAGGTATATCTGGGCAAAATTTGAGCAAAATCGATTTTTCAGTCGTGGCCGCGAAATATCTCATATATTCGATTTTTACTGACATTCACTCTTAAATGATTCTGCAACTTTTTCTGGATTTGACTGCCGGTATGTGGCAGTGGCTTTGATATAAGATTTTTTAACCTTTTCAGGATTTGATTTTCTGTAAGTTGCAGTGGCTGCCTTAGATGATTGTCTTACTTTTTCAGGATTTGATTTTCTGTATAACGCTGTCCCTCTCTTTCTAGATTCTTTAACTTTCTCAAGATTAGCATGCATGTAAGTTGCAGTGGCCGCCTTAGATGATTGCTTTACCTTTTCAGGATTTGATTTTCTGTATGTTTCAGAGGCTTTTTGCCAAGATTCCTTAACTTTATCAGGATTTGAATTTTTGTAGTTTTTATTATACAACTTTTTTCTTCCAATTTCTTTTTTTTAAAATTTGCTATCCTTTCTTCTTTCTTTCATATATTTTTTCATATATTCTTTCCTTTCTTCCAAGTTTTTCATTGAGGCAGTTTCTTTTGAAATAGTTTTATTAGATTGTAAATTTGGTGACTTTGCTTTTGGTTTATCACTTGTTATCTGATTTATTTGTGCAGACTGTACGATAGGCGCAGTTGACACATAATGCAATTCATCAAGATGTCCGATGTAAATATCTCTTACGTTCCCCCCAGACTCAGCATAAACAGAGCTTACTACTGTTGACTCAGAAAAATTTGATGCACTTTCCGTGATATGAATTCGTAAGTTGTTTATATTAGCAACTGACTGTATAATAATATGATCTGCCCATGTACCTAATCGTGACATATTCTGTAAATAATGCAACCACGATTGATCAGTATTATATTCCACGAAATGTTCTGGACAGTTTATTAAATGTTGAATTGCAAGAGCTCGTATTTGTGCATATATGACGATCTTCTGTTCCATAAAGTCGGTGGCTTACAGTACGAAAGAAGCAATTACCATCACCGACAATATTTACTGGCCTTCGTGCTATGTGAGCTAGTCTTGCAGTCAAAATTGACATGCATCTATTTAAAGCATTTAAGGGACCTGGATTTAGCTCAATATCACCACATAAAAATAAGAAACGCTTGTCAGTTGTTTTTATTCTTTGCGTGTTACATTTATTTGAGTTTAGAATTTTAACGTTATTTAATTTAAACAATTTGTGTTTTCTTGTTCTGCAAGTACGCTTATTAGTAATTTTCAAACTTCCCTTCACAGTTTTTTTCTTTGCGAGGTTTTGTATTTTTTTTATAGCACTATATAGCTTCCTAAATCGCCACATGTTTGCATTTCTGTCTTTCTGAATGACATGTTTACGGTATCTGGTAGACAGCAAATTGTGCCAAGACGATGACTTAGGAATTAACTGCTTTATTAAGCTTTTTATTTTACGCCTTCTTTTCTTGTTTTTGCTCATTAAATGAACCAACTTTTTCATTGGAATTCTAGATGGTTCTCGATCACGCATTTTCGCATGTATTAAATGGCTTCTTGTTCGTGATCTACTTCGACTGAACGCAACACACTGAGTTTGTACTGATAATGTAAATAACCGTCGACTTTGTATATTTGCATAAATTGTATGATTGCTTTCTGGTGGTGAAGTAATGAAATGATTGTGAGAAGTCTCATTGACCTTTGACTTTATATTGCCAAAGTCATCTTGACTTTCATGTACACAAACAAGCGTTGCACATGTGGCTAATTGTTTGTCATATAAAGTTACGCTAGTTTCAGATAAGTTCTCGATAGTTTCTAATAAGTTCTCGATGGATTCTTGATAAGTTCTCGATAGTTTCTCTCTCAATTGAACACGATTTTGCACCGTTGTGCTAGACCCGTGAACAAGGTCTGTGTCGATAACACGCTGGTAATCTCCTTGCCTTTTTCCTCGATTACATAAGGCTCGCTGGCAAGTCAAGCGATTGTCGATAGCACGTTGGCTTTCTCCTCGTCTTTTGCTTTTAAATACAGCCCTCTGACGAGTCAAGAGATTTTTGCTAATTTCGCAATGTTTAAACTTCATCTTGTGTCAAAAAAAAGCAAATAGACACAACAGAAGCTGCTTGCATATAAATCTTAAAAAGCATTCTGAATTCTGATGCAATATTTTACTGTTATCGTAATCGAGAAACTAGCCTATCACATTGAATATTGGCAGTGTGCTGTGCACGTGCGGTGTTGTTTGACCTTGTTTAGACTAATCTTTGACATCTTACTCATTTTCTATATTTATCGACCCAATTGCATTCAATTTACGCAACATGCTTGACACGTGCTGTACCACTGTTGAATATTTAACAAATATAAAACATTTTCCGTGTTGATATAACTGTATATCAATACGGAAAAAATGTTTTATATTTTTTTTATAATATAGCACAAAGAAATATAAAGAAAGAAATTTTCCGACGTTTCCGTGTTGACATAGAGTTATATCAACACGGCTCTTAGCCAATCAGCGTTCAGAATTTACAAATCTATATTATAATACTGTTTAACATCGCACTGCACATATATTTCAGTATTTAACTAATTTAACACTTAACCCAAATCCTGACTCTAAATCCTAACCGAGCATTGATATTAATGATATAAACACTTTCATTGCTCCATCAAGATATAAAGCATTGTTGCCCTTGAAAAAATACCGATGTTCGCGACCCGCTCCTATCATATTTGGACAACAAATATCCTGTACACTTGCAGAGTTCTTTATTTTATTAATTTATGTCTAATTTATTAAAGTTGTGACAAATTTGCCTAAATTCGGACGTTATAATTTGTGCACATGTCCCCCCCCCCAAACATCTCTCAAAGGTGGTCCTAAAGGAGGGTGGGAGACTTGTCCGACTCAGTCCCCACCGTGGCTTCGCCACTGGCTGCTTAGATATTCTTTTGTTTATCTAGCTTACTTTTCCATCCATAAGAATAAAAACTAACACTGATATATTGATTTTTTTAATATTTTGACCTTTTTGACCTTTCCAAACCTTTGAAAGGCTAGGAAATTTGGAAGTTAAAGCATTTGGGAGGAAATTTTGCTCCCAGGAACAAAATAAGAAGGAAATTGCCTTAATTTGTATTTAGTTCAATGGAAAAATCCTAAGAATACAGCAATTTCCAAAAAAATTTGTTTCAAAAATGCATTAAATGATTCACTGGACAATTTTCAGGGAAGGCCCCAGACACCTTCTGACAACCCAAGAAATACATTGTTACTCGAGACAAAATAATATAATGTCGTTTTTAATCTAGACATAGGCATCGAAAGATCGATAAGTGGGGGGGACCATATTAATATATTCATGTTCACAGACCTTAAAAACAATCAATTTCAAAAGAAATTAACAATGCAGAACACAAATATGTGAATATGCCCCCCCCCCACTTATCGATCTTTCAACGCCTATGAATCTAGAATGTTCTGCTAAAGTTCATTAATTTTACTAGAAAGAAATTTTGTCCTAGATAAGGAAATTTTGTCCTAGATAAGGAAATTTTAAAAGGAAAAAAGAAATTTTTGTTGGGAAAGAAATTTTTTGAAAATGGAAGCACTAGAAGGTATTCAAGGATTCAAGCTATGGATTCAAGTATGGTATTGACTGAACAGTTAGGTGTCAAGACCTAATTTCTCTCTCCTACATTACATGATATTTGCTCCTGTCTGAGGTTATGGGTCAGTTTCTCGTATATTGCTGGGGACCGATATAGAGAAGATGTTATATGTTTCAAGAGACATTGGCAGACAGTTGTAATATTAACATGCGCAACTCTCTGCAGGTCTCTTTTGGAGTCAGTTGGTGGGATTTGTAATAACAAATAAAGTGATACTGTAAGTGGGAGAAATGTGCTTCACTAAATACGACCCTCTATTTATGTGTAGAAAAAGTAACTTTATGTGACGAAAAATACACTCTGTCTCAGAATTTCAATTCTGAAACAAGCCTCTTTCTTCAAAGATCAAATTGTGTGCAAAGTGCACATATAGCATGCACATGTCTTCCAATTGTAAAAAAAAATTGCTCAAAGTCTGATAACTTAAACCATTTAAATTTTTGCACAGTTTTTCAGTAACTTTTACTTATCTTAGTTGCTTGGTTGAGTCAATTCCCAAGCTAATTTATAGTTTACTGGAAGTAACCAATAAATGAATGTACATGTTTGTATAAGTTAATATATAGAGCATGGTTTTGAGAGCAATTTAGAAAAACATGCACAAGTGAGTTTTTGAAATACTTGGTACCATGTTTTTCCAAATTGAACAAGAAACCATACTACTATTACATATTAATAATATACTGTACATGAAAAAATTATGCATAAGCAATAAATATTCAAAAGAAATCTGATGCAACTTCTAATAACAAACTTGATTTCTTGAATGTTTATAGAAACATGCATAACAAAATGCAACAATAAAACACAATTATATTGATTTACATGAAAAGTACATCACTTTAGGCATACAGATGTATTTCTGCCAGAACATGCAATAAAAACCAATTATATAAACTGTTAAACAACACAACAATTTAAG
Source organism: Paramuricea clavata (assembly GCA_902702795.2). Classification (NCBI taxonomy): domain Eukaryota; kingdom Metazoa; phylum Cnidaria; class Anthozoa; order Malacalcyonacea; family Plexauridae; genus Paramuricea; species Paramuricea clavata. Next base: position 5,161 of record CACRXK020014408.1, read on the forward strand.
CGGTCTTAGAATACCCCATAGCTAGTTCACATAGCCAATGTTTATGGTGAAAATATCAAGAAATGTCCAATAAAGGGAATACGTTATTGGTATAATAGTAACAACAACATTTTATGCTATACTAAAGTATGTTCAAGAAATGTTTTAGCATTCTTTGCATTTGATGTTTACTCTTTTTTTAGAAGTAACTTGGTAACAACAAAAGTCTTTGTGTTATATGTTATTTCCAAATTTTCAAAGTACAATAAGGACATGGAAATTTCTTCTTGGCTTAAATGAGCAACATCACGTTCAATAACGGTCTGCAAATTAGCTTGAAAGATCGTTAAATTGATCTGCTCACCTGGCGAGGGATGAACTTCAACTTTTGCACAAACCTGTGTTTTGCAGTCACCAATCCTCATTGTACAACCGCATCTGTCACAGTGGACTATTTTGGAATTTGTTGATTGAAGAACCTTTCTCGAGCACTTTGTGCAACACATGGAGGACTCGATATTCTGGACAAAAGCAATCTCTGACACAGTTATTGTCTGGAGAAAATCGGTCTGGATGTCTTCCTTCTGGATAGAAACTTTCTGGATATCTTCATCTACCATCGCTGTGATAACAGATTCTATCCTAGTGCTAACCTTTTTAATCCCGGACCATACGCGCACGTGAAGATTTCCCATAGTATATACTTTCCCACTTTCGACCAGAGGAATATGGTCTTCCCAGATGTCCACTTGGATTGATCCTGTAGTATCAGCAAATGTGCACTGAACCAATTTCAACTTTTTGGCTCCAACCACACTCATCTCCCCAACGTGGACTGCTTTACCGCACATAGAAACGTTTTCCCACTCTTCACGAGATTCTAAAATTTCCTTGATCGACGAAATCTTCAAACTGTTGTCAAGTTCCTCGAACTGAAACGAATAGTCGCCTTGTTGAGCAAAGCCAACTTTTGTCATCTCGTTGATGATCACCTTTTCCCCATCGGCTGTTTTCGTGAATCGCTGTATTTTAATCGGAGTGTGACTACGAGCGCTGTCGGCGAGTATTGCTCTTTTTTTGTTGGCATACAGCAACGCTTGGACACTCTTTTTCTCAGTCTGTAACACTAACGTAGAGTACTCCATTGTCTGCTGTCTATTTTTCTTTATTGGCGAAAGTTTGTGCACATAAGCAATCAAGGACTCTTCTGCACCTCGTTCGTTAACTACGCTTCCCTTTCCCGCGTTCTCATTGTCACCCGTCTTAGCAGAGAACACGTCTTTAACAGCAGTAAAGCTATCTTCAAATGACACAGCAGTTGCAACTGCAGGACCCTTTTTAGTGTTTTCTAACGATTTCTTTTTCATATTTTTTGCTGTCTTCGCCGTCGAACCCGAACTATGCCCTCTTGCTGCCTTTTTCGAAAAAGAACAACCATGTGTAATTGTACATATATATAAGACACAAACGACAAAACATGTGACTATATTTGCACCAATCTTGTTGACCCGAGCCTGCGTTCCCATAACTACTTCGTGTAAGGAACACATTATAGTTTGAAGCAGAAGGGTATTGGAATAAAATATAATTATAAAGCAGCCACAGATTTATAGATTCTTTTTGTTAGTCAAAAAAGACATGAATATGAAATGAAGCGAACTAAAAACATTCATGTCGAATGTCGATCGGTGGTATTTAAATACCTCGTCATTTTCTTGAAATACTTTCCTCTTTAGCTCTTTTGCTTATCTACCTTACTCTTCCATCCATCAGAATAAAATATATTGCTAGAATGTAACATCAATTTATATATTGCGTAGAATCTCAAAGATTTTCTCAATATTTCAAAACAACACTTGTCTCGCTGCTTCCTAGCATTGAATATACCGTCAAAATGATATCGGTACTTAATTGAATGCCCGTAATGCATAACATCGATTTATACAGTATATTGCGTAGATTCTCAAAGATTTACTCAATATTCACGTCTAAAATGTTTATAATTTGAAAACAACACTGTCTCGCTCCAGCGCTCCTTCCTAGCATCGTCACGACATCGTGATCTACGGCTTGATAGGGCATGCGCATTTGCGTTGCTCAAGAAAAATGCGGTTTCCGGGGGAAAGATCCTTCACAAAACATAAGAAGGGAATGTTATAAAATTTACAAAAATTTACAATAACGACAACGATTCCTCGAAATTTTTGTGAACTTGGCAAAAGAACAAAAGAATATTTAAATAAAACAACTGAAATTGCCTAAATAACCTTCAAAGCACAATAAATCACTACAAACATAAATCGTATACACATAATACACCCCCCGGAAAGTTAACTCTATGACTGATTGACTGACTGACTGATGTGAATTTCGCCACTCATCACAACAGTGCACAGTTTCAAAGAAACTCTGCACTAAAAAAGAGGATTTATCCGTTCCGTTCCGCATTTTATCTCCATATCCGTTCCGTGGATCCGCTCCGTTTCGCATCCGCTTCCGCATTTTAACCTAGTTGTGACGTGTCACAATAACAAGCTCACTGACCTTTGAGTTATTTTGAAGGTCACGTTATTATATCTATGGTCACGTTGTGTTCATGATTCATTTTCAGCTTTTCGCATGTAATCAATATTTCAATGGTTTCACAGTTATAGCAGTGTTTATAGCAGTTTTGACAAGCTTTGATACAGATAGATTCTCGTAAGATCTAGTAGAGTTCTCGTTGCACTGAAGTCTGAACACGAGTTTGCACCGTTGACGTTGTGCTAGACACGTAAACCAAGATTTTCTCAATATTTATGTTTGAAATGTTTATACATTTGAAAGCAACACCGTCTCGCTGCTTCCTAGCTCTGCACAATGAATATACCGTCAAACTAATATCGGCACTTGAATGCATTACGTGCTACCCTGGTTGCCAGAGGCTCTTTCAATTGAAACTCGGAGGGGGAATTACGTGCATAACATCAATTTATATATTGCGTAGTATCTCAAAGATTTTCTCAATATAAACACATCTGAAATGTTTATACATTTCGAAACAACACTTGTCTCGCTGCTTCCTAGCTCTGTACAATGAATATACCGTCAAACTAAGTAATATCGGTACTTAATTGAATGCCCGTAATGCATAACATCAATTTTATATATTGCGTAGTATCTCAAAGATTTTCTCAATATAATAGACGTCTGAAATGTTTATACATTTGAAAACAACACTGTCTCGCTGCTTCCTAGCTCTGTACAATGTATATGACAATACAGTACCCTCAAAATAATATCGGCACTTGAATGCCCGTAAATCGTAATGCATAAGTACATAACATCAATTTATATATTGCGTAGTATCTCAAAGATTTTCTCAATATAATACTGACATGTCTGAAATGTTCATACATTTGAAAACAACACTGTCTCGCTGCTTCCTAGCTCTGTACAATGAATATACCCTCAAAATAATATCGATACTTAATTGAATGTCCGTAATGCATAACATCGATTTATATATTGCGTAGATTCTCAAAGATTTACTCAGTATTCACATCTAAAATGTTTATAACTTGAAAACAACACTGTGTCGCTCCAGCGCTCCTTCCTAGCATCGTCACGCCATCGTGACCTACGGCTTGATAGCGCATGCGCATTTGCGTTGCTAAAGAAAAAAATGGGTTTTCCGGGGGAAAGATCCTTCACACAACATGAGAAGCGAATGTTATAAAATTTACAAAAATTTACAATAACGACAACGATTCCTCGAAATTTTTGTGAACTTGGCAAAAGAACAAAAGAATATTTAAATAAAACAACTGAACTTGCCTAAATAACCTTCAAAGCACAATAAATCACTACAAACATAAATCGTATACACATTATACACCCCCCGGAAAGTTAACTCTATGATTGATTGACTGACTGACTGATGTGAATTTTCCCAGTCATCACAATAGTGCACAGTTTCAAAGAAACTCTGCACTAAAAATTAACTTCCGCATCTTCAACCAGATGTCCGTATGTTTTTTGTGAGCTACGAATATTAAGTTACGTTTTTACGCGCTTATCTTAACCTGAATTTTACCCGAAACAACGCCCGCTTTTAGGGGAAATCACCTAAATTTTTTAAACATCGTTCAAAAAGCATTCAGAAAAGTGGTCTCTAAATATAGTGATTTATGACGTCAAAATGCTACAGTCAACTGGGGGTCTTACGTCAAAATGCTGCAGTCGGCGAGGGGACAAGTTACTAAATTTAGCATTTTTGCTACAGTCAGATGAAGCAAACCAATCACAGTGCTGCAATGTGCTACAGTCAGCTACAGTTGCGCAATTCGATAGGAACTTTAGAGCGATGTTATTTGGCTATATTTGTTTGCGCTTTACCGACCCAATTTCTTTTGAAGAAAAACTAAGTAGACTAAAGCGCTATGTGAGTATGCCATCAGGAGCAAAATTAAAGCCGATCGCCTGAAAGATCGTGAGGTATTTGGGTGTGATTTTTCGAAATTACAATTCGAAACGGTGAAAGAGCGCGCTCGTTGAACCACGCTCGGGTCAACCACGCTTGGGTCAGGTAAGCTTATGAGTCTTATGAATATTAGAATATATTAATAAACAATATAAATGTAAACGCTCTGTGCCAGTGTTTGGAAATTGCATCAAAATTGCGCGTCCGATATTTCCACCGTGCGATACAAACTTTCCACACTGGTAAATGATAACAACAAAAAGCTTCGGATTGAGAGATAGGGTACGTTTTATACTGAATTACCGTAACTCAAAAATACAAGCAAAACCTCAACATTTGGCTTGTATATTTAAGGAGTTGAATCTCTGTTAATCAGAAGGTTTCTTTCAGTATATAAATGTGTCTGTTTGCATTATATACCGTTCTGCCCATTGATTTTATGCATTGATCGTAATTGTGTTTATATATGTTACACATGTGCGGTATGGATATTAAATTACATATTAATATGGGGAGGAAGGCTGGTCTTAAACTTTGCATACAGTAATTAAGAATGTAGATCTGATATGACTTGGTATGTTGTTTAACCATTTTACTGTCTTTAAGTGTTTTTGTAACTTTTTGTCTAAAATATGGCCTTACTGAAGTCAAATTTTAGAACAGAATTTGATGCTCAGAATGCAGGAAATGGTGTTTCCGGGCTTCAAATTTCAAAAATGTTCCAGGCTCAAAAATGTTTCCGGGCTTCAAATTCCAAAAATGTTCCATTATGTAGTGCCTCCTCAGTTTGGGATTGTGCTGCGGTCAGATTTTTAGCTGGATCTGCCCCTGACTGGGCTTGGGGGTGTGCCTGACCATGGTGGGAATCGAACCTACAACCTTTTGGGGTGCTGGCCCAATGCTCTGCCAACTGAGCTACGCGGTCAGGTAGGTTTGAGTAAGTGATATTACGAAACAGAATCTAGTTCCTTACATACCAATGTAATCTAGTAATATGATTTTTTCTGTGTCCGTGTTGTGTACAGAAAAAATTGTTGTCTTTCAACTGGTATTGTTGTCTTTTAACTGGTATTGTACCTAGCCAATTCAAACTGGCTAGTGTCATTCCTGTACATAAAAAAAGGCTCACAATTAATCTTAGACAATTATCGCCCTATATCTTCACTATCTATTTTTAACCAGATTCTTGAAAGAATTGTGTCTAAACGTCTGTCAAGCTTTGTTGAAAAATATCGTTCAAATCATTCTACATTGCATGCAATTTTATCAATAGTTGATAAGATACAGAAAGCTATCAATGATGGTAAATATTCATGTGCTGTATTCCTTGATTTGTCGAAAGCATTTAATACAGTTAATCATCATATTTTATTACAAAAACCTGAATGGTATGGTATATGAGGTGTGGCACTTAAATGGTTCCAATCCGTATCTAGAGAATCGACAACAGTTTGTGAGATCATCTTTAATGCCGATTACATGCGGTGTACCGCAAGGCTCTGTCCTTGGCCAACTTCTGTTTCTAATCTCTATAAATGATTTTTGTAATTCCTCCAGAATTCATGACTTTTATCTTTTTGCTGACGATTCAAGCTTATTATTTGATAATAAAAGCCTATCAATTCTTGAATCTACTATAAAGAGTTAACTTGAGCATATAAATAAATGGCTCTGTGTAAACAAATTGTTGCTCAACATCTATAAGACAAACTTTGTTATATTTCACCCTCCACAGAAGAAAATTTCTTCCAGTATTCAATTAACAATTAACAATAAATTATTGAAACAAACATCTAATTTCAAATATTTGGGTGTAGTGATAGATGCTAACCTAAACTTTAAAGCTCAGGTTTTAGAAATCTCCAAAAAGGTAAAAAAAGGCAATATATTGGAGCTATTTCAAAAATATGTAATTTTGTGACCATGGATATTCTTATTAATTTATATTATTCACTTATTTTCCCTCGTCAAATATGCAGGGGAAAATTAGAAGACAAAGAAATCCTTTGTTTTCAACTAAAGACAAAAGCGTATGCATGGGTAATGAGGTAAATTAGTGATTCTTTAAATAACATTTTCGAACTATCAGGATCATACTAACCCTCTCTTCATTCAACTTCAACTTTTCAAGTTTCATGACCTTATTTCATGACCTTATAGAATTCTTAAGGTCGTGGAGTTAGGACGTGCTTTTTAGAGTTCCGTATAAATCAATATTATAGCAACAATGGCAGCTACTAAAACGCTTAAAAAGGAAAATGCAGAGCTTCGTCTAGAGATTGATAAACTACAAAGCAAGATTAACCAAATTTCTGAAAACATTTCTCAAAGAAACGTAAATTCAGAAGGGACTCATCATAGTGGCCACACTGCAAGCATGTTGGATAAAGAGAAGGATAAGTCCGTAGAGTTTATCAGCGCCAAGTATGACAAGCTTGTCTTGTTTAAAACTAATACGATCACTGAATTGAAACAAATTAAATCCGAAGTCAATGTAATATCATTAAAATGTGAAAAGATTGCCAATTCTATCGAACAGCTTGAGGAATATAGCTATCAATAAAATGTGAAGATTATTGGCGTCCCGCAAGAGCAACAATCGGAGACGGCAGAGCAAACCTCAAAGCTATGCCTCGAAATATTTCGTAAAATCGGTGCTGAAGTCCTTTTACAAGATATAGACATTGCCCATCGAGTGCCATCGCGAAATCCCGACAACAACAACAACGCGATTATTTGTAAATTCGTCAGACGCCTAGCACGGGAGAACGTAATGGCCGCAAGAAAGAATGCAAATGATCTGCAACCAAGCATTAGAATCTACGATCACCTCACCCCTCGGCTGCAAGAGCTTTTATATGAAGCAAAGAAATATCAGTGGGCAAATCATTTCAAATTTTGTTGGGCAAAAAACAATACGATCTACCTACGCAAGTCAGAGAACGAAAGTTTTATCAAGCTAAAGAATCTGCAGGATCTTAATGCACTATTTTGATATCCATAGCCTTACAAGCTAAGTAATCTTAGTCTTTTGTTTGTTGTCTTAAATGGCTTTTGATAGTACAGTTATTGACCTTCCTGTTATAATTAGAATATTGTAATTCAGTAAATAGTAATTAGCAATGCAGACTGTGGGCATACCACAGGTATATAGTAGCTTGTGTACTTAGGAATATGGTTCAGTTTAATAAAGTATATATACGAACGGGTTCATGTTTCAAAACGTGGTGTCAGGAGTGGGATATTTAATATGTTGAAGATAAACGTGCCTGAAAACTTCGAATTTGCTAAGCCACAACTGAATGGAAACAGCGCTTTCAGCGTTATAGAATAGCGACGAAGTTAAACAAAGAAGACAATGAAATTCAAGTCAGCACGCTTATATACTCGATGGGAAAGCAAGCAGAACACGTCTATAAAACCTTTAGACTTGAGAAAGGCGAAGAAGAAGAATATGAGACAGTTCTAGCACAATTTGATGCCTATTTTGTCCCGAAACGAAATGTAATT